>PVKS010007970.1:0-56603 GCA_004027875.1 Aplodontia rufa | reverse complement strand
AACAAAACAAAACACATGTGTGTGTGTGTGTGTGTGTGTGTGTGTGTGTGTGTGACTGAAAATTTGGTCAATGAAGATTTTTACAGCAAAATATCAGGGAAATTAAAACAGTTTAAAAAATCTAGTTAGTACTATGAATGTTTAGAAAAGGGGGAAAAAAAACAACTTTGAATATATTGACTGGAGATGTGGCTCAGTGGTAGAACATTTGCCTAGCATGCACAAGGACCTGGGTTCTAGCCCAGCATGCCAAGAAAACAATAAATAATGCAACAAAAACTAACCTGGCTAAAATTTAAGAGATACCTAACTTAGCCTCTGACATATAGTGGGCATTCAATATGCATTTGTTAAATGAATGAGAACCTAAACATGTCTAAATGTTTTGGATTAAAGATAACTATTTTGTTAACAGTAACTAAAACAAATAGAAAACTATTAGCAACTTAATCTCAGGTAATCAGCCTCAAAGGAGGAAATCAGATCCACACAAAAAGAAACCTGGATTAGTCCATTTTAAGGGGGAGGGAAGAGCTTTCTGGTGCACATTTGAGACCATTTACTCTTTGTAAATATGGAAGGAAAAAACAGGCAACTCTCTCTAGTTTAAGTAATCTGGCCTGCACAGTACAATAGCTCTAAAGCAAGGTATTTATGAGACTAACCATTCCTTTTCCAAAAAAAAAAAAAAAAAAATTCCTACTGAAATCAAAGAAACAGCATTAATAACATGATGCTGACATCAACTCTCTCAAAACAAATCCACAGCCTGACAGTTACTTGTCACTAATAATAAATGTATATGCAGAAGTACATAAAGGGCAGATAAGCATCTGAACGTGCTGCAGACAATTCCGACCCATCAGGCATGCCAGTGGAGTCACACCCAGGACACTCTTTCAAAATCCACACACAGAACCACATATTGAGATGCACAAATGAAACGATTCACTCACCTGACTGTTGTCCTTCATCCACATTGAGCCCACGGAAGTAGACACATCTTTGATTGTGCATGTCACTGAAAATTCTTCCCCTGCCCTAAGAAGATAGTTTGGCTTGGACACAGACACAACTGGTATAGCTTTGATGGCTGGAATAAAAAGAAATGGGCCCCTCAAATCATCCGTTCTATTACCGCATGAAATTTTAACTTGCCTTACCCAAACATGCACAGCTTCATCCTAATTTAAATAAAATATAAGTGTTCTACTAACCTACCTATACTACTTGCATATCTGAAGACACCAGCAATTACATCATGCATCCTTCAGATAAATTCATCACTATTGAGTGAAAAAGATAGGAATGTCTACCATGAGATTTAAATGCTTCTGGAAAATGCTTCTCCAATACAGGAGCCCTAGCACAGTGAAGTAGCTTTGATCTTTACCTCAGATAACCTTGATGACTTCATGGGATGTGACTTACAAGTAATTATATTCTTTTAACCAAACAACATCTTTCCCACACATTATACAAATAATACCTTGCTTGCTTCTGAAAATCACAGGTTTTAAATAATCGAATTTCCTTAAATTTCAAAGAGTGTTGTTTTTCAAAAGCATTAATAAAAACTACTCAACAGCTGAATGCCAACGGCTGTTAAATTAGATAATCTCATACAAAACCTGCATTATCTTACAGCTTTTAAAGTGTTCTACATAATGCCACAATAATAACAAGGTCCATAGCCAATTGATACCTTCCTCCTCAGACCTGGAATAGTCTGGGAATGCATTAAAATTAATCAGCTAAAGAGAAAGTCAATTCATGTGTCAATAGTAAATTAAAGAATGAATCATTTCGAGGCTAATCTTTTCAAACAGTATAATTAAAGTTTCCTACTGGGTTTCTCTTGGCGAGAACATTTGATGCAATTATGCAGCTTTGGGATGACCTAAGCCAGTTGGTTTAAGTGCCAATCTATGGCAGACACGCCCATGTCATGGACAAGTCACTTAGAGCTGTTACCATGAAGTGAGGTAATCACAGCTGACCTTATTTGGAAGCTGGAGGAACTAACAAAAAATCCATGCTCTGATCACCTAGACTAAGGTAAAAAGACAGAAGCCATCCTTAGGTGAACAGATCCGCCAAGCACTCAAAAAAAAGGAAGGAAGGCGCCCATACCTGCCCTGACTTTCAGGATCAGTCTCTCTGACTGCACCAACTTGCCCTGCCAGATGGCCACGCAGCGGAAACAGAGTCGATGGTAGGTGCGTTTCACATTTCTGATTGTGATGCCAGTCTTGGGGTCGGGAACAAATGTCAGGTCGTTGGGGAGAGGTTTCCCCTCACACTCTTTGAGGGAATAATTGGTCACCTCTGGGTCCGTCAGGGGACAGCGGACTAGTGTGTCATTGTCTTCTTTCCCATATAGAGGAAGGCCAACTAGGAAAAGCCTGTCAGGATCTATAAACATATCAAAGATTAGTAGGAGTTTGAATGGCTGATCTTAGACACAGAAAGGATTCTTAGAAGATAGAAAATGTTGCTTTTCATGACAGTAATCCTTAGTGACCCAAATGCCTTTTTCTGTGCAAACAAAAGCAAAATTTATCCAAATAGGAGTGAGAGTTAGCCTTAAACATTTTTCATGTGTCAGGTGCTAAAGCTGGGCCATTACATGCTTCATCGATCTTCAAAATATCTGCGATCAGTACTACAGGTTGAGTACCCCTTATTCAAAATGATTTGGACCAAGAGTGTTTCAGATTTCTAAATTTTTTAGATTTTGGAATATATGCAAAGACTTTACCAGATAAACACTCTAAATACAAAATCCAAAACCCAAAAATTTTTGAATGCCATGTTGGTGCTCAAAAAGGTTCAGATTTCAGAGCATTTAGGATTTCAAATTTCCAGATTAGGGTTGACTCAACCTGTATCATTATCTCCTTTTAGTGGATAAGAAAACTCGGGTCTCAGGACATCAACTCACCACAGGTGAAATACCCTGGAAATTGCGGTACAGGACTCAAGCCCAAAACTGACCAGTGCCAACATCTGAGATCTTAAAACCTTGAGACTGTTCTATTACAACAGTTATTCTTTTCCTACAACAGGTAATACCCTGCAGAGGAACAGCCAAGTCTGTCAGTCATAGGTTTCCGGCCAGGAACAAGAGAAGATTCTCCAGAGCTGCCAGGCTACAGATGGTCCAGCTCCGGAAGAGAATCTAGAAAACTCCTGGCAGGCTGTGCAGTCCAAATAACACGTGGACCTCACTATCCATATTTTTAAAAGAAATGTGCAAATATAATTACTGGAAGGCAAATGATTTCAAAGGCACAAGAAGAGCTTATGAGTTTTAGGACTGTCATTGAGATACTTTACTGCCTAGGCTAGGACACTTGTGAGTGGAAGGGGACACTATTGATCATTATGCCAGGACACTGGGAAGAGCTCCATCAGACAAGCAACCTCACATAAGCAGACAGACCTGTGTACTCTGTGGACACAATATGAGGCCACCCTGTACCCTGTGGTGATAAGGCGGACAAACAGGTGGGTCAACAGATTACATTTAAAATAAGTTTTGGGGGGCTGGAGTGGTGGCTCAGTGGTTATACTGTTGCCTGGCATGCGGGAGGACACGGGATCGAACCCCAGTATCATGTACCCAATGGAGTGTCGGAGCAGCAAATGCCGCATGAAAAACATCTGTATACCAGGTGTTCCACAAAAATGAATTTGATATCATTGAAATACAATTCTATATGTCATGGTCAAACTATCGGCATCTATAGTTGGTTGTTTTTCTGTCTACTCTTTTCAGTCATCAGCGTCTAGCTACCACAACACTGTCCCACTTTTCTTCATAGATTACTGGAGGATCCAATCAACTTAAATCTGTAATTAAGGGCCGTTCCCAGTTACGGAAGCATGTGAGCCTGGTGAGTGATTTGGCTAATTCCGCATTTCCTCATGTATCCAGTTGTCTACTTGTCCTTCTGATAAGCAGGACCATATTTCATTACCACCTGGAAATTACAGAGCACCTTCTCAAACGCTGCAGAAAAGCACACAGACTGGCCCGGCAATTGGGAACCGTACCCCAAAGCGTAACTGTGGCTTATCAGTGGACGTTGCTTCTCAGCTGCCCGCTCAGGAAAGGACAACTGATAAACTAAGCTGAGACATGGTCGATTTCATGGCACTCTTCTGAGTCAGCTTTATTAACTCTTAACAGGATGCTAGCATCTGCATAATTCTGTCTAACAATTCCCTAAGGAAGACAGGACTGGTCATCTTACCCCAATACTGCAGTGAGGAAACAGACTCCTTAAGGCACCTCAGATCGCCCATCCATGATAAATGTACTGCTTGTTCACAATACCATGCCTAAGACCTTGTACTTCAGGACTGTTTTTAATGACAGTATCTGTCCTGGTATACCCAGAAAGAGACCCAGAACTTTATTTCTCCGCCTGTAAGTTGAGTCTGCCTCAAATTGTTAGTAACTCCATTTTTACATCAATCAGAAGATACATCCCTGTGTGGCTAGTCTACTCTTACCAAGAAAATAAAAAACACAAATAGATGGATCACTGAATTCATTATAGGAAATGAGGTACAGAAATCCAACCGTCACATTTCTTTCCCTTTTGTTTCTAAGACATCATCATTTCTGAAAGGAATCATCTTTACAAGAACCTTTGACCGACCAGGGATACTTAATTGACCAAGTTGTTTTTCTGACATTTATTCCCTCAGAGTGGGCCAAAGCTTTTGAAGAGCTGGTCTGTTGGAGCCTTTACAGGCCTTTGGTTCCCCAAAGTGTTTTTACTAAGTGGAAGTATCTAGTGACTAAAGGCATTAAAATGTAGCTTTCCCAAAGGGTGTAATTTATTCTCAGGGTTCACTCATAGCAACAGGTCAAGTGGGTAAACGATCTCATTAGGAAGAACAGCCCAGGCTAGCAGACCTTCCAGCTGGGGTCACACCCAAAGCCACCATGTATCAAAATCTGGAAACCAGCAAAGAAGCATTCACTTTAGGTTTTCTAGACCCAGCTAGCAAAATGTAACACATGGCCAGGTACAGTGGCACATGCCTATGATCTTACTTTCAATTCAAGAGGCTGAGGCAGGAGGTCTTCAAGCTCCAGGCCAGTCCAGGTTCCTTAACAAGACCTTGTCTCAAAATTAAAAAAATAAATAAAAAAGGTGGAAGGACTGAATATAGCTCAGTGGTAAAGCACCCATAGGTTCAAGCCCAGCACTGGGAAAAATAATTGCTTTTTTTTTTTTTTAACATATGACTTAGTCATCTATATGTCATCCAAAATTAAGAATAAGATATTAAGTTCCCTAAAAGGGATCATCGCACAGAGCCACGCATTTACCTCTAACAAACACATAAATGGAACTGCTCAGGCCTCCTCTGTTGATGCATGTGTATTTGCCAGTGTTGGTGGCCTCTGCTTTCTCTCTGACCCATTCATTGTGCTTATTCTCACTCCTCTGGTCCAGGGTCTCGAAAGTCCATTTGACAAAGGCTGGATCAGTGCATATCAGCTTGATCTTGTCGCCAGCATTGACTATTAACTCTGATTGTGCTGGATCGATAGATGGTGGAGACAGTTCCTCTGGACTCACAGATGGTTGGGAAGAGCCTGCCAAGAAAAATAAGAATCGTGTTGAGTATGATCTTCCTTGGCAAAATAAAGCATTTCTCCCAATGCTGAGCTCCATCTTCTGTGTTCTCCACAATAAAAATAGGACAAAACTGGCCCGCTATTTATGGCGAGAAAGGGAGTTCTGTCTCGAGAGTTTCTTAAGTTCATCTAGAAGTTATTTTCTGCAATCCTCAATTAATCCTAAGGGTCACATTTGGTTTCCCAGCTTGCTGGATGCCACAGCCTTCTTTGGGTTAAATACACAACTGGGTCAGGCTTCCATTCTGATTATGAACCATCGTCATGGCGCTGACAGTCAGGTTAGAGACAACAAAAACAAAGTCTCACACTATGGTAACGAACAGCAATCAGCAAATCACTCTTTTGGCAGAAAGTGCATAACCGTGACATTCTTAGATTTTTCTTCAGGCTTTGTGAATTCAGTTTTTTTCTATATAATTCTCCTTACATGGCAGCATTCACTAAAAGAAAAACTATTCACAAATCTCTAAACAAGGCAGAAAATGAGAAGCCCATTTTTAAGGTCTGACCATGAGATATTTTGTGGCGGATATTGGGTTTCAAGCTGACCAACCTAATGACTAGACAAGGTTCCTCGAGAGGAAGCCAGAGCACGTAGTCTATAAAGATGCAAACCTTAGACTCTGAACATGAAACCTGAACCTCAGAAATTTTACAATAGACAATTTATTCATGCATCTATGTATTCAAATATCTGTTAATTAGGATCTGCAAAAGCATCATACTGGGTGCTGGAGGAAAGTACATGTTAGTGTGGCACGTGGTCTTTGCAGTCTTCAGAGCTTAAAGAACAAACTGCTTAAGTGGAATAAGTAAAATACAGCTACAAGTGTAAGCTTTGAGCTGAAGACAAAGTAAGAGGCAGGTTGGGCCCTGATCATATCAGGAAAGGCAAAGGAAGAGGAGGAGGAGGAATTGAATGGTGCTGAGGTTGGCACGTAAGGCGTTTCAAACTATAAAAAATCTAGACTGGCTGGAAAACAAGTCTCCTTGTGGAGATGGTACAAGGTAAGACTCAGTAAGATGAAACCAGATCATCAAGAGCCCTACATATCGGAATCTGAGTACTTGGAATGTTCCAGAGAGACTGTGTAGACTCCCTGTTAAGTTTTTCACTGAAAAGTGACATGCACCAGAAAATCCACCAAATCCAAGGAAAAGAGTCAAAAGTGCGGGTGTGAACGTTGAACTTTTACATAAGCTGGGGGAGCTGTAACTATGAAGGTAGGGGGAGAAGGGAGGGAGGGAGAAAAAGGGGAGTTATCAATACGGCTGGGAACGCTCGACTCCCATGAGAAGCCAAACTATACTCAGGCAGGCATATAAACTGAGAAATTCCAATAATTAATTCTATCCATAGCATGGGTGGTGTTACAGAGGAGACATGAGACTGGGGAACGTGAAGGGGAAGGGAGATCCTGGACTAGGATCGGGCTTAACTTAGTCGATATCTATGTATGCATTAAAACACAGCAGTTCCCTCCAATATGTAAGACTATGCTGAACCAATAAAAATAAAAAAGTGCTGGCGTAAAGTGAGGAGAACCTATGATGGAGTCGAGAGTAAGAGGAGGAGAAGCAATCAGAGGATGAACATGTTAACTGTTGTAGCTTATCATGGATGACGTGGGTGACAGGTGCAGAAGAAAAGGTCCCTGGGTGAGGTGGGCTAGGGCAAAACCTATACAGAGTTCTCTAGGGCTTTCATTTCCTTCTGCAGGCAGCCAGTTCAGGACAGCCGGGGTGGGGAGACAGGGACATGATCAGATAGGGACTGGGACAGGAGAGCAGACGCCAGCCGGCACCTGCTAACTGGTGCATAAATGGACTTCTCAGAAGCCAGCCATTTCCAACCTGAAGTTCAGATGGAAGTGGCGCAGAGAGGACTTGTGGAATTAAACAACAAACAAAGAAAAAGAAAACAGTATCAAATCATCAAAGATGAAAACAACAAAACAGAAACAAAAACCACGCACCAACTTAAAGGGCTCTATCAGCCAAGAGAGTAGGAAAGAAAGAGCCATGAGAGATTTTTCAAAAAGAACCACCCCAAAGGACGGAGAGAGGCTCCTGAGAAGTGGCAAAGGTAACACTTCAGAAAGCTTCACAGCTGGGGGCTCTGAGGCACAGCCAGATCCCAGGGAATGAACAAAAGCCCCTGATTTGCTTACAAAGAGACCACAGCAAATCCAAGAGCACCACTGCAGTTGAGTAGGAATTTCTGTTGGCTCCAGGGCTAAAGTTGGGAGGGCAAAACTAGCAGTGACAGTGGGCAGAACTGGGGAAAAAATTTTTCAGTAGAAGGAAACAGGAGACCAACTCACACGTGAAGAAAAGAGAAGGGACAGGGACACACCAAAGACGCTCAACAGAAAGGCCAAAACTGTCCCCTGCAGGTGTGTGTTCAGATGAGCGGTGTCGATTCCTGTTTATTATCCTGACAAATGTTTCACCCAGAGGCACAGCTGTCGCCCCACTGCGTCAAGCTGAGGACACCCCAAATCAAAAGGTTCCCCAGCCACCTTGGTTTGCTGATGGTAACAATTAGGTCAATTATAATCATTAAATGTTCTTAAGCGCAAGCAACATGAGAGGTGCCACCGGGGAGGTACTGGGTGCACGAGGCTCTGCATCTGAACAGAGCGGCCAGGCTAAGGATAGGAGTCTTGGGATTATCTTCAAAGTTGTACAGAGTAGTAAAACATGCAAAGACAGGCAGCAACGAATGAAGATGCTGTTACTTCAGTTATTCATCCCTTTTAAAAAAGGAAGAATTCCAGGCTGGGCGCAGTGGTGCACACCTGTAATCCCAGAAGCTTGGAAGGCTGAATGAAGCAGGAGGATTGCAGGTTCAAAGCCAGCCTTAGCAACTTAGGGAGGCCCTGAAGCAAAATTTTAAAAATATATAAAAAGGGATGGGGATGTGGCTCAGCTGCCAAGAGCCTCTGGGTCCAATCCCTAGTACTAACTGGGAAAAAAAAAAAAGGTTACAATTCTAAGTCAATATGTTCATAATGTTGATAGTAAATTTGCTCCCAAAAAATCTGAAATAATTTACACTGCCATATAATACAATCAGTTCAACCTTTTCACAAGTACATTGCTAAGGGCTTATAAGAATAAAACAAATTATTCAAATAAATATTGCATGGCAAGACAGACAAGTCCTAGCTATGTGACCTAAGGCAGGTCATTTGAACTCTGTCCAACATTATACACCTGGCACATGTAGAGAATGAGGATAAAAACACCCTCATCGGGGCACACAAGGAGCTTAAAATAGGGCTGGGAATTTTTAATAAGTACCAAAGTACCAGCAACCATGGTGAGGGAGTTTTATTTGGGGTTTTTTTTTTTTTTTTTTTTAAGAAAGAGGGACAGTGAGAGAGAGAGAGAGAGAGAAAGAATCAATTTTATTTAGTTTTTCATGTGGCTTTCATTGCTCAAACACTGATGTGTACATGGTGCTGGGGTTTGAAGCCACATACTCACGCATTCCAGGCAGGTGCCGTTACCACTGGGCCGCCCCGCTCCAGCCCCAGTGAGTGAGCATTTTAACAGACTAAATAGAAGCGCAGGTTTTAAGTGATGACTGTTTAGATGCACGCCCTGGAGGAGCCACCTACCAAGCATGTGATCCTAGGGCAAGTCACTCATTTCTGCCTCAGGTTCCTCATCTACAAAGTGCGGACAGCAATCATAAGGTTATAGTGCGAAGCACTTGGCTCTGTCTTGGGCGCTCAAATAACACACAACAAACGTCAGGCGCACTTATTCTAGAACCAGAACTCCTTATCGTCCCCCGCATCAGTCCAGTCTTCTCCACTTCCTCTATGTGAACGGCTCCCTCCTAGAGTCCATGCCTGACTTCCCTCTGCAGCAGCACATCCTAGCCACCTTACCTTTGGAGCCTCTACCACGCATCCTGGACCTTTCCACACTGGCTGTCCCAGCCCAGACAAGCCATTTGCAGCCTCACAGCGAGAACTACCCATCTCCACTTTGACCAAACACTCCCCTCCTTAACCAAGGTGCCTGCCCTCAAAGCTGTAATGGGGGAAACACAAGCCTCCTGGAAACCGGGATTCCTTTCCAGCTGCCTGTCCTCGGTCTCACTGGCTAAGGACCCTGACAGCATTCTCCATCCCTTGCCACACCCATCTTTCTGATCATCTCTCTCCCTAGGGCACATCTTCTCTACCAGCCAGCTCCCTGCCATGTGGAAAATCCAGCTAACATCCTTCTCTAATTCCTCCTGGTCGTGACCTGCCCTCGCTAAATCCCACCAACACACTCAACCCACCACCTACTGGGCTTGATCTGAAGCTCATGAGTGGGCTATGATCCACATCTTACCACCTATGCCCAATGCAAGGTCTTACAGCCCCTAAGTAAGCATCCAAATTGCACTGGGTCCTCTGGCAGAGTAGCAAAAGCATCCCCTTCAATCCCTGATCATATAAAAGAGTGAAGGGAGGACAGGCTCCTGAGCACCCAGTCCCTTTCACGGATGTCAGCAGTCCACTGTCCTGCCCCCAAAGGACATCACATGTCAATTCTATGCTCCATCAAGAAATGAGTGGCTTATTTCATTGATTAAAACAGCTACAGAGAATTGCAAATTGGGTGCCTGGAAATGATATCAGTGCTTTGTTTTACAAAATAGTAATTACCAACAAGCACATTCAGGGTTTTATTTTCAAAATAAATGATTCGTAAGTCTAACCCTCAGACTCACCCTATAAAACAAAAATAGAGTTTTACTGGAGTGGGACTGTGAGTAATGTTGATCCTCGTTTCCAAACTATCTTGAATATTGGTATAATGGCCTTACAATTAAAAAAAAGTAGGGATTCATGGGGGGGGGGGAGTCAAAATTCACATGAAAGGAACATCTTTCAAAAAGGTATTGCAACTGAGCTTTAAACTGCTCCAAAATTCTACATTTTGAAGTGCGTCTGGTACATAGCAAGTTCTCAACAAATGTTTGTTGAATTGTGTTTTATCTATACCGGGACTTTTTGCAGTAGTAAATGTACTTCCTTAATTATGTTTGGTTAAAGCTAATAATAAGACCTGCTTTCCTTCCCTGAACATATGCTAATTAACAAACCAAAAAGAAAAGGATAGATGGCAAAAGTCAGCACTCCGGGGTCCAACTCTTCTAATGAACGCTACCAGGTGCTACCAGTAAGTACTTACCTTGGGTACCTTGCTGAGTGCTGAGCCAAAAAGACAGTACTTGCTTGTAAAAGCATAAAGACAGCCTCCTAACAACGGGGGCACTTATGAACAACCAGGTCAGACTTTAACAACCATACAAAGAAGAGACATCACACTGTTTGCTCAGAGCTTTAGAAGGTACTTTGGATGTCTATCCTACTACTGGTATAAAATTTAACCACGTCCAAAAATATTGACTTGGATACTTGTAAACCAATGTTCTTAACAGTATTATTCACAATAGTCAGTGAAACAACCCAACTGTCCATTAATAGGGGAGTAAAGAAAATGTGGTATAGCCATGCAATCGAAGACTACTAAGCCATAAAAAGGAATGAAATGTGACACACATTACAACACAGGACTGAAACCATTATGGCAAGTTAAAGAAACCAGGCCCCAAAGACCATGATCCCACATCCATGAGGTACCTAGAATAGGATAACCCAGATATAGAAAGTAGAACTGAGGCTACCAAGGGATGGGTTCATTTAATGACTGGCAATTTCTGTCTGGGTCGATGAAAAAGTTCTAGAAATAGGTACTGGTGATGGTTGCACAACACTGTGAATATAATTAAGGTATGGCACATTTTATATTATGTATATTTTAATCGCAATTTTTTAAAGAAACTTTTTTTGAAAATTCAACAATTCAAGGCCCAGCTATGACCTAAAACCTTCATCAGCTGCCCTCGCTCTTTCTTATCTGCCCACTCCAACCTCTGGTTGAGTCTGTGAGCTCCTCTAGTGGTGTTTTAAACCTTATCATTGAAAAATTAAGTTGTCATTACTTGTAGTTGTTCTACACAGTTGTACTTGAGGGCTGGACCACATCTTTCCCACCTCACGCCACCTTATGCTGAGCAGACATCAACAGCAGAAGCTCTTGTAACTCTGAGCTAAATGAGCTAGTGGCTCTTGTCTTAAAGCCAGGCTGATCAGAGTCCAAGGTGCTTAATCCCCAAGCCGATTAGCTTTATCTCTGCTCACAACATCTGAGTCACCTGATTTTATTGCTGACTCTGTTTAGGGAAGTTGTGCTTGATACTGTCTTATAGAGAAATTACATGTGTAAAGTCCATGTTATGAAAACTGATGAAAGACGAATGTGTGCATGTTATGGGGGAGAGCTGACAATTCTTTGATAAGAATGACTAGAACAGCAGCTCAATTACAAAAGATCTACTGTTGAATCCAATGTGGGTGAAACATTAGTAGAAGATTGGGGAGGGCTTCCAATTAAAAAAAAAAAAACAACTAGGAGGGAGGTTGCATTCAGAATGTTCCACAAGGACAACATTCAAGGGAACTGGAATTAGAGCAGGCAGATCTTGCAAACTGGGTGCAGTGTATGGCAAATAGGGCAGCTCAGAACTCTCCTGAGCCTTACCAATCAATCAAAATGCAAAGAAAAAGCTTTGGCCCTCTATCTAAACATACACCAGCCATCCATCTGTCATTTTTTAAGCAAAAATAAAATATTCAAGGCATACCTATATTTTTTACAATGTGTCAATTAACAGACTCGTTGAGAGTCCAGGCTGTAGTCCTGACTCAGTGACCTGTAAAACAGACGCAACTTGGTGACTTGGTCTCCTGCAACTGGGCTGGTCTCGGCTCACCATCATGGCCAGGTCTTCACATCCCCTACAAGTGTCTATAGCTGCAAGGTCTGGATTTATAGCTGGGGCTAAAAGTAAGGAAGTCATTTCAAAATCTTTCCTCCTTTGGACACAAATATAAGGAACCAGGCAAAACAATGGCTGGGAAGAAAACTCATGTAGAGAGGCCTATTCTGGTTTTAGGGAAGTAAATCAGGAACTACTGTGACCAAGGCAGAGAAGCTGTAGTCCAACTACTCTTTGGTTCACGTACTGTTTAACCACAATTCGTAATAAAAAAGCTAATGATCTGTATGCCATACTGCTTCTGACATACTTTTATATTCCCACAGGAATACGGTGGATGAAAACCAAGATGGAAGGATCCTGGTAATCGCCCACAACACCCTGGGGGCTTTAGAAACAAAGAGATGATACTGGAAATCGAATTAAGCTGCAAAAGGGGGAGTAGGAATTCAGTGACATCCACCCACGTCCTCAAAAAATGCTCTTGCTCTGGATCATCTACACGAACTGCAGGAAGCCACACAATGAAGAACATCCCATTCTACCAGAGTGGCCTGCCACCTGAACCGTTCAAGCTCTTCCTGCGTCACACACCTATCCATTGCATACCTAGAAGTAGAAGCTAATGGTGAACCCACAACCCTGTTTAGCACGACAGGCAATGCAATGAATAGAAATATTAGGAGGTGACAAACACATCGAGGGACTCAAGGGAAGCAGCCATGATGCTTCCAGAGGACCGTGAAAGGCTCCAACGGACAAGGTCAGCAGGGGTGAGGCTGGGAGAATGGAGACAGGGAGACTTTGTAGCTGTGGGTGCATGTGTATGTTTGCATGTGATTTCAATAAGAGGAGAGGCAGAAGCAGAATTCTCCAAGTATGAAGGTGTGCAGTGATTCAGGAAAAACTGGTCCTCAGCTCCCAAACGGTGAACTCCCAGAATCCAAAGTAAGGTCCATCTCTGAAGCAAGATGCCTCACAGGGTGCCAGGAATACAGCAAACGCTCAGTAAGCACAGCGGAGGAATGACCACAGGACAGGGAATGTGAAGGTGCAGGCAGGAAGGAAGGCTGACTCACGGGGCATCATCCTGCTCAGCACTGCTCCAATCTAGGCTGTTAGCTTACAGTTCTCTTGAAGGTCAGTTTCAGTTGGTGGCAGATCATTTTAAGTAACCTCCTATATGGTTGTTGTTTGGTACCATGGATTGAACCCCAGGATGCCTAATCACTGAGCCACACATCCCCAGCCCTTGTTTTATTTTGCTTTGAACTCGCAATCCACCAGCCTCAGCCTCTCAAGCTGCTGGGGTTACAGGCATGCACCACTGCACCTCTGCACCTGGCTCCAATATTGTTTCACATATTGTAAAAATACGGTAAGATCAAATGCACTTTTCAGGGGAGAAATACGTACTTTAAAACATAATTGAACAACCACAGAACTACAAACTCCCAAGACTCCCCATAAGTTTGATATTACCCTCAATGCATCATACAGGATTCACTGTTCTGTCATATCCAAAGGATTTTCTGGGTAAGAGAAAGTTCAAATATCTTTAATTTAGTAATACAGAGACCAGCATACTTCTCTGGGTACAACTCATCATTAGAATCTATATAGGTTTAGACCTGAGATAAATAATATCTCCAACATCTAGAACCTGAAAACAATTCCTTTGAGCAATGTAAATTTCTGTTTAGCTTTTAAAAAGTAAAGAAATTTTCTATTTGCATGCCAGGTCTCAGTACTCTATCAGGTACATGATATTGAATGATTGTACAAAATCGGTTTCAATATTTGAGGCAGTTTAAGGCTTCTTAGTAATAATGAGACCCCTTTGTAAAATGATCAGCCATTTGAAAGTCCATTTTGAACTCACAAAAGATTTCTTGGCAGCATGATTTTTAAAAAGCAGCTCCTTAGGTATATTTCAAAGTTGGTCTAAATATGATGAACCAACTGATAGAAGAGAAATAAAGGACAGAGAAATAAAATGAAACAAAGCAAAGTTAAGAGGGTCAGTAGCACAGCAAAACACTTCCAAAGCATCTGGGTTGGTGAGGTGGAATTGATGGTCAGCCTTTTGGCCTGGGTGTGGCTGGCGACAGGAATACAAAACCCAGAGTGGGAGACAGACCCCTGGCTAATCACCATACAATGAAGGCACTGTTGGCACAGAAGGCAGGGTACAGATGTCCCTTGGTTCAGCTTATGATCTTTCAGCTGTAGGATGGTCTGATAGAACCCATGCTTCAGATTTTGAATTTTGATCATCCCACCCCAGCTAGTCACAAGATATTCTTTGCATTGACTCAGCCACAGTAGGTCTTCAACATTACACTTTATTGTCAAATGGCCTTTGGATTGATGACTTTGCCCACCCATAAGTTCATGCAGTGTTCTGAGCCCATGTGAGGTTGGCTGGGCCAAGCTAGGACATTTGGTAGGTTAGGTGCATTAAATGCGCTTATGGCTTCCCATATTTTCAACTTCCAATGGATTTATCAGGGCATAGCCCCATCATAAGGCAAAACGCAAATACCCTAAGGAGAACTGAGCTGAGAAACTGAGCAGGCAGGCAAGAGGAACAAGGGCCAGAAAAGGATTCCTAGAACTTCAACTGAAGAATGTGTGGCCTGGCCAGGCTGAGGAGTAGGAGGGAGGCTTATCAGATGGGGAGGGACACAAGAGCAAATGTCACAGAAGAGCTAGTGGAGTGAATTCCATAGGGAATTTCAGCAGCACAGAGAGCTAGGGAGGTATAGGCACCAGTCTGCCCTGACAGCTCCCAGGGGAGCGGGACTGGAGAGAAGGTCTGCAAGAAGACAAGGACAAGAGCTGATGAGAGCATAAGCCAGTCACAGTGGGGACAGCAAGGTAAGATGGTATTTACGGGTGAGTAAGGGGCTTCAGGGCGGGCTGGCCTTGGGCAGTGAAGAGCAAGGAGGAGGAGGGCTCTCCAGGTTGGGGCTTCCATGATGGGGCCAAAAGACCAGACAATAGAAAACAGAGGTAGGGGCACTTGGACCTCAAGTGGCAGTGTAACTGGAAACTGCAGGTGGGGAGAGGCCATTGTCACAGATACCCTCTGGAGTCTTGCTGGCACATGGTGGTGTCCAGGAATCGTCGGGTGAGGGAATGGAGAGTGCAGGGAACAAAGGCGGCACAGGAGGAAGTGGCAGGGCCCAAGGCAGTGGGAGCAGTGAGCAAATAACAGCAGCGATTCCAGTGAGGAAGCAGCAGGACCCTCTGCAACAGATGGTGCCGCGCACCTTCCAAACGGCCACTGGAACTGCGAAGGACATGCAGCACGTGAGGAGGCGGAAAAGGTCCAAGAACCAGCCCCGAATCTTCAAGGCACAGGACTGGCCCCTGCCGGCAGTGAGCAGGGGTAGTCCCATCACCAACTCCTCTCATTCCCAGCCCTGAGTGCACACTGCAAACCACCGGCAGAGCCTAGATGCCACGGTGGCATCCTCACCTGACCAGTGATGAGCACAGCAGGATCTCTAGGCACCAGACTCGGATGCTGGTCCTGCAGTAGTGGGACAGGGGAGGAGAACCCTGACCTGCAGCATCCGCCTGGGGCACTGGAAGCGTCAGGAGCCAGTGTCCTTGGGGAGGGCAAGGGGGAAGGAGAATTCTTGGGAGTCAGTGACTTCGAGAGACAGTGGCTGGTAGAATAGAAGACATGGAGTGCCAAGAGGAGTTGGGAGAGAGGGATGAGTATCCAGAGAGGCAAATGGTTGGGAGAGCAAGAAAGAAGGAATGGGGATGGAGAGGGCATGTTGGCAGGGACAGAAACAGGGGTGTCTTGAAGAAAAGGGCTCCCAGAGTGCTGCCTGACCCCAGGGGCTGTGACATACAGGTGCTCCTTTTGGTCTTGAAGGCACTGCAGGCAGGGACAAAACACAACTTTAAGTGTCACTCACTTGGACCTAGTCTTTTGCAACTACAACACAAAGGAGCCCACGGTGTTGCATGTGGGTCCAGCGTGGTTCCCCAATTCCTCGATGCTCAAAGGGATGCCCCACTGCAAACAGAGGCACCTGCTCTGGGGAGGCAAGGTCAGGCTGCGCCACCCCACCCCATCCCACTCCAGCTTCCCACCCTCTCTCCCGGTGTGGGCTTTGGGCCGGGTGGATATACCTGTGGTTTGCACCCTTCCTGCCTCTGCTACTGAGAGCCACTTCCTCCTCAGGGCCACATCATCCCTTCTATTTTCTGCCTTAACCACATGAACAAACCCAGCACTAATAAATCACCTGTGCTAATCATACCTTTCCCGTAGCATTTGCATTTTCTGCTTTTCTGGTTGTTCATTTTATGGTCCCTGGGCAAATCAGGTGACCTCATTCTCTACTAGAAAATATCTCCCCACTTGGGTTCCTAGCTGGGAGTTCTATCTTAATGGGACCCCCAACCCATTCCTTCCACTGGGTCCCAATTCACAAGCGTGCCATCTGGTGACCTGAGAAAATGCCCTTGGGCTGCTTCTGCTTTTTGAAAAACACAACCAAGATCAAAGAGATGTCAGATGTTCTGCTGCTTCTAAGAAAACTCACTAGGAGGACCAGGCTGCAGGGATTCAAGCTTCCAACCAGCGTCTTTTAAAGCAATGGCATCTGTCAACCCTTTCTCAAGTTGGAGGACATGAACAAAATGATTAAGTTTGGTGTTCACTATGACACTTAATATTTGCGCATTTTAGATAAAATGTGTAACTGCTTATTTTTGCGAAGGAGGGAAGTCCTACTGGTGAGACAAAAGTTCTGGATTCTAAATTTTGGGCAAATCAGTTAGATTTTCTAGGTCTAAATTTCCTTATCTGAAAAATTAAAGAGGTATCACAAACTAAAATTCCAAGACCTGCAACCAAATACTTAGTCCAGAAAAGGGTTAAGATAGAGAAATCCCTTAAAAAGATCCAGTGGCAGGACACAGAAAATACTCAAGTTTTGTGACTTGAGTAAATAGCAGTGATTCTTTTATGAGATAAATTAATCACTTAAAATTTTTAAATTACTGTTTAGACACAGAATAAGGGCCTCAATATGGAATTTGGTCCTTGGCTCTTATAACTTACAAAGTCAATACCCAGGAAGATGCCATATCATTCTACATTCCAAAAAGGATCTTTCCTAGCAAATTATTTTGTAGAATTTCTTCTCCATTTGGTCACATTACCAGCAGTGAAGGCTTTCATTGGAATACTTAAATATTCCCTGTTCACTCATCCTAAGAAAAACACAACCCAGGGTTTGAGGAAACAGACTTCCTTTCCTGGTCTTAGATAAAAATACCGAAAGAGAGGAAACCTTCCTAGGCCATTACCAAGTCAGTCTTTGGGGAGTTAGATAAGGGCTGGATTTGCCAAGCACAATGTGTGAGGATACATCCTTGAGCTGAAAGGAGGAATTTTCTCATTTCCAGTGGGTTTTTCCTGACAGTCCAGTCCAGTACAGCTCTTGTTGTAAATATATAGAGTTCCTTGTTTTGATTTCTGGAAAACACTTATTGAAATGTGCACCAGATAAAGAAGTACTGAGGACCACAATCCCATAAACAAGGTCCTTACCATCTGTGAAGCTTGGGGCAGGGTAGGGGGGTGTTCACTTCTTTCAACATTAACTTCCTTAACTTAAAGAACAACTAAGAACAAAGCAAAAGGAACCGTTCACAAAGAACATGGCAAAGGTCAGCCACACCAGTAACAGGCCAGCTTGACTTCCAAGCCGCAGCAGGCACGAAGGAGGGGCCCAGCCCCAAGCACATCCTCAGGGCTGCAAGCTCCACAGATAAGGTTCAGCCAACTCTGCACCTATCTGCGGCTCTGCGGGAGGACCCTAGCCTGCCCTGCGAGTTAGCCTTACTCTCCAAAGCTACGGATGCCCCACAGACCATTCCCTCAGGATTTCTAGAATTCTGCAAAGTGCTTGGCAGGGAGAACTTTAGGATTTAATAAAGTGGACACCCTACACTTTTGTTCTAATTCTATGGTATCTAATTCTAATGATATCAAATGAAGCATTACTAACTTAGGAACTGAATAATACATATATATGTGTGTATGTACATATAAATATATAGACAAACATACATATGGCAATGGGGCACTTAAGAAGTTTATTATGGCAAAATATACGTAACAATTTTAACCATTCATTAAGTGGGTGATTGAGGGGTGTTAAGGCACATTGTTGTGTAACTATCACAATCATCCATTTCCACAACTGTTTATCATTCCAAACAAACACTATGCCCACTGCCTAATTCCTCCCTCCTACCTCTATTTACCATTTATCCCCATGAATTCAGTTTCTCTTGGTACCTCATGTAAATGGAGTCATTTCACTATCTGTCCTTGTGTGCCTAACTTATTTAATTCAGTATAATGTCATCAAGGTTCATCCATGCTGTATCATGTGTCAGAACTTCCTGTCGAAGGCTGAATAATATTCCATTGCATGCATCTGCCATGTTGTATTTTTAATCCATCCTGACAACTAGATCATTTCCCTGACGCATTTTTCAAACCTCATCTTCAACTATAATCTACACCTTAGAACAGTCTTTCTGATTGTCTATCTCTGAAAAATGCTAGGAATTACACTTCACTTAAATTGATAATTATGCTAATTTCCATCATAACAGGTAAATCGGTACATTTAGGTCATGATCCTCTAACATTCCACTTTTAATGGGCCTATCACCCCTTCCCGCTATTCCACACACTAAGCAAACATTTTTCCTTCTGTTTCCATTTTCAAAATTATCATCTTACAGCCACAGGGCTGTCTTATACCAAAGGAAGTAAAAACAAAAGTACCAACAAGTTTTTCAGAAAGAAATTTTTATCTGAGGCCGTTGCTGGAGAAAAGGGTACTGGCATTGATAAGTGTCCTGCAGGCCAACTTGAATTAGTAGGGAGAAAACTGTTTACCTGTGGCTCTGGATAACAGAAGCAGTGAGACCCCCTCTTCCCTGCTATTCAGAACACACAGAAACATTCAGGGAGCTCCTTTCTCCTTGCTTTCGAGTTATCTTGCCAAAGAGAATCTGTTTTTTAGGTGCAAGAGAGATTTTCTGGAAGACACTGAGTGTATTTCAGGGTCTGAGTTGAACTTAAAGAACTCAGGCAGAGCTGAGGGATTGACAGGGGAGAAGCTCAGAGCATCCCTCCTGGATCCGAGAGGGAAATGGGGAAGACAACACAGGTCAAGGGCAGAGACTCATCCTGGGTGGTGCAAGGTTTTCACAAAACACAGGCTGAGAGTTGTATAGAGGGTCTTAAAAGGAGGAGCCATGTTTGCAACTTACTCTCCAATGGTTCAGGAAAAACAAAATGTATATAAACAGAGGAAGCAAATGTATCAAAATGTTAATAACCAGCATGTTGGAGCTCTTTGTACTTATCCTGCAGCTTTTAAGAAGCTTTAACAAAACAGAAGATTTACCCAAAAAAAAAAAAAAAAGTAGATGTAGCTTTGTAACTTATTCAGCTAAAGTAGAGGCAGGATCAGCGCCTGCTTCTCTGAGCTTGGGTGAGCAATCAAAGCAAAACGAATATAATGAAGCAGGTGTGGGTTTTGGAGCCAGACATGCATGGATTCCAATCCAAGCAATGTGGGATTTGGGGAGGTGAACTTGACCTCTCCAAGACCATTGTGACATCTATAAATTGGGAGTAAAATAGTTCAGTGCATCATTTCTAAATCCTTTAAGTACTTTATACTCAATAAATGTCCCTGTTGTTATAGTTCTGCTGGGATTACTGCACATAACAGCAAGAGGCCAGAGGTAAGTCCATGTGAAGTACTAGAGAAAGCATCAGGGAAATAGCTCCTCCGGGATGCAGAAGGGGCAGGAAGGCAGCAGGAGAGGAACGGGGGATGTGGAATGGACTGAAGTGATGAGGAAGATGGCATAGGGCCCAACACACAAAATCCTATGGCTTTATGCTACCAGCACTCCTGGCCAGCTCAGCAGATGCCAGCTATTCCGACATGATTCTTACAAAAGTGTGTTTATGACTTTTGTTCCCACACCAAGTTTTATTACTCTTAATCAAACAGGAGTTTCTAATAGGTACCAGAGTATGTTGAGCCTCCAACGTGAACACACACACACACAATGAATTTGCAACAAACCACCAGTTCCTCTATCCAAAACAACATTACCAAAAGCACGTGAGCATCTTTGCCCCCTGGATCTTGAGATACCAATTTTAAAGAAAAAATTGCATTTATACTATGAGAGTATAAATTTTTTTTATAAATGCCATAAATACATGCTACTGCCAATCCTAACATTTAATATCAACAAGGCTGTTTCTTGCTTTTCAGAGATGTCCCACCTTGGAGCTACTGCCTGTGGGAGGTAATTCCCAAGCTCTAACCTTCCAAACAGGAATATCAAGCCTAGCTTTAGCCAGGCCAAGGCAAAGTGGCTAAAAAAAGAAGAATCTTCTTTTAACTGGATCTGGAAGTGTGTGGGAGTAAAGGAGGCAGTGGTTCTTGGAAGCCCCAGGAGAGATGGGACAACAGTCTCTTTCCTGAAAACATCCCATTGTCATCTTCATAGTCAGGCTGCTGGCTGGCTTCTGACCCAGGTATCATGACTCTATAATGACCCTCTCCAAGAGTGATGGATCTGACCCTGGAATACTAATACTCAAGAGCTTCCTCTCTCCGGTGCCCCACGTCCCAACCAGGATTAGAACCAATCCATGAGGCCACTGTACCCTTTCCAGGGACCCACCTGTCCAGTGAGCCTTCCTAAAACTTACCAGGTGACACCTCCATCAAAACTGGATACTTTAATCAGCCCCCATGTTCTTGAAATAAAGGTGAAGATGCCCACCAGCAGTCATCCATCCACAAACACCCCCTGAAGGCCTGCTCTGTGCTGAGCCCTAGACTGCAGCGAAGAGCGCTCCCCCTCCAGGGTGAGCCATAAACTAATAATTGTACAATTCTATAATTACAACGGGGTGAGTGTGAAGAAATCTGCTACAGCCAGAGCCGATCTGCCCTACCTACCCTGGGAGTCCAAGAGGCCACCCTGGAGCTAGAATGTGAGGTACACCAGGAGGCCAGGGAGAAGGGCCATGCCCTTGGCAGTGGACCCAGAGCGGAAGTCTGACACCTTTAAAGAGCCAAAGGAGAGCAAAGGACAAGGCAGGTGTTTTGTGGGAAATGGAAACCAGCGGACTTTGAAAGGACACAATTTATTCTAAGAGTCCGGGGCAGACTTTGCAAGGTTATGGCCAGGGTGAGTGACAGTCACTTGTCCGGAGGGGCCTGCCCTTCCCCTCCCCCGCTCCGCACGTGCACACTGCTGGAAGCCTCGCGCTGTCCCAGAGCGCTGCAATTGTCTGTTTTCCTGTCTGGACTAACCGAAACTCCTATCTATCTTTCTTAGTCCGACAGAAGGAGAACTGAGAATTGCACCGCCGTCTGACCTTAAAGGAATTCAAGAGGCCACGAGCCTGGCACTTTGACAAAGTCCAGTAATTGTGACACCCTAGACCGGTGGTTCTCAAACTTCAGCCCGGAGCAGACTCCTGCCGGGGGCTTGTTAAAGCGGATTGCTGGGGCTTGCTCCCAGCCAAGCCGCAGGTCAGGTGGGGGCTTTCTCTACCAGGGACTGGGTGCTGGTCCAGGCACCTCTTGAAGAAGTGGTGACCCCTTGCCCCACAGGGCAGTCAGCTGGCAGAAGAAACCCAGCCCAGGGCATTAATGCAGCAAGAAACTGTAGCAGGATCTGTATCTTGGAACTCAAAGCAAACCTGCAAAAACAGATTTTCTTGAGTGAGCGAATCTGCCTGGCTTTTACACCTAGAAATCGGCCTCGCGCTGGGTCCCCCTGACGAGCCTTGGCAGCCAGTCAGGCACAGATTTCTCGAATCCCCAAGCTTTCTAAGTGGGAAATGTTGCAGAATGCACCAGTCACAGCTTCAGGACTCCAGAATAGTGACACTGGGTGACAAAGACAACTTCTGCAGCACATCAGACTGCAATCTGCTGCACCAAGGCTGAGGGCCCAGCGCCCACATCCACAGCCCGTGTTCATCCGCAGGGGCGCCTGAGCCCATCGCAGAGAGCACAGGCGCATCCTCGCGCAGGCCGTGTTCTTGCACAGGTCCCTCTCAAATACCAGGCATTTCTTGGTGCACGGGCAGATACCATTCACCAATTTCCTAAAACTGCTAATCAGATAATTGCTGCAATAGTTAATTCTGCAGCCATTCTACATTTGAATAAACAAAATAGAAAATAATTAGACCAAAATAATTGCATTGGTTTAAAAGCACACTAATGGACAAAATCGGTTTATTCAAATTTGTTTCAACATTCATCAGAACGCTTGCTGGTCAATTTGCTTAATGACTGCTCACTTTTCTCTTAATTTTTCTGGGGTGACACTCACTTAGGGCAATACATTAAGCCGGCTTCCCTTTTGCAAAGAATTCTTAATAAGCATCCTGCGTGCAAAATGATCTCTTCTCAGTCTCTTTGTAGAAAACCAGAGGAAACATTTGAGAATGATCTCTTTGTGTTTTCCAGAATTTAAAAAAAAAGTAGTTTCCAATATGTCCATTGAAAGTTTTACTTTTCTTAATATGGTTTTAGAATAATGTCCATTCCTAAAAGCAGGGAACTATACTAAAATTGCAAATTTTTAGTATGGTAATTAAAATCTGGAAGGAACTCAAGTTGGAGGAAGGGAATTTAATATTTTTGAAAATCTAAATTAATATTATGTCAAGCCCTGGCAGTACTTTTTTTCCCAATGACTATAACTAGAGATATGCAAAACTTTCACTGGGGGAAAGAAGCTGAGAGGAAATGCACCTAATTAAGTAATGATGTTATCTTTATTAGATGGTATTAAAAGTACAGATGTGGTTTAATGCTTTCAAAACCAAAAAGCAGCACTACCTCCTTCAGAACTCAAGGAATCTTATACCAAACAGATAATGGCAAAAGGGTGTCACTTCTTATCAATTTTGCTCAGAAACAACAGCTTAGCATTGAGCTTCCTGGTACATGGATGATTCAACCTTATGTCTGTCATAAATAATAAGCTAAGAAAGCCAACATCAGGACGGCATGAAGTGTTCATTTCCATACTAATCAGTTTTCGGATAATTTACAAACACTAACTTTTATTTGCAACCAATTTTTAATGACTTAATTTTGAAAGAGAATCATTTTTTAAAGCAGCTACAAGTGACTTATTTCATTTTGGTCCAGCTTTGGTAGACAACAAAGGTTAAAACAATTACAGCTAAAAAGTCAATACAGACTCTGAGAAGGAGGCAGTGGCTGCAGGAGAGGGGGCAGAGTTGTTGAATCTCCTCAACCGTAAAGATGGGCAAATAGAGCAGAATAAAAAACGACAGAAAATATCTTTAACAGCAGGAAGTGATAAGGTATCCCAGGAACCCCGTACGTAAAGGTGGGGACAAACTATCAGCAGGGGCAAGGGTGATCATCAGCTACTCTGCGAAAAGCTCAGAGATCTTTCCGAGAATGCCCACAGAAACTGGGAGAGGACTTTACAGGTTCCAAGTCTACTAGTGGGCACCAAGGGCACTGAAGGGATGCATTTATGTCTAATGTGCTGGAATATTGTAGCACTAATGACCTAGGACAAAGCCCCACTCAAAGAAAAAACTGTTGGGGATAGACTCTAAGAAAAGTACAACATTGGGGAGGGGTAGAAAGGTGTGCATGGGTGGGAAGTGGGGGTAGGGACACAAGATAGATCGATCTTAGGATTAAGGAAGTGGAGTCCACATTTTGTGATTTCATGGAAACAATAAAAGAGAGATGCCCAGATCTATGATGCTAGAAAAGCTACACTGGCCCCATCCTACTAAAAGTATGGCAGAAGAGTGACAGTTGAATTCTAAATAGCTATTTTTTAAAAAAACTAATGAGCAGAATGATATCCGTGATATAGACAATACAATTATGCCAGAAGGATACAAAATAAAACAACTTAATAGTTCAACATGGGCAAAAAGAAATTCAGCAAGTGATAGAGGCTGTCAAAAAACAGCATATATCAAGCCAGGCGTGGTGGTGCATGCCAGTAATCCCAGTGGCTCAGGAGGCTGAGGCAGGAGGATTGCAAGTTCAAAAAATAGCCTCTAAAACTTAGCAAGGCTCTAAGCAACTTAGCATGACTCTATCTCAAAATAAAAAGGGCCGAGGATGAGGCTCAGTGGTTGAGTGCCCCTTGGTTGGATCCCTGCTACCAAAAAAAAAAAAAAAAAAAAGGGCATATACCAGAATTCTTAAGACTCAAAGGAGTTGACTGGAGATAAGCAAAGATTTAAAAATGGAGCCAAGGGGCTGGAGCAGTGGCTCAAGCAGTTACAGCGCTTGCCTGGCATGCACGGGGACCTGAGTTCAAACCCCAGCATCACGTACAGTGTTGGACCAACGATAGTCACGTGAAGGACTAAACTAAAAAACTGATTCTGTCTTACTCTCTCTCTCACTGTCCTTCTCTTTAAATAAATAAATAAAATTTTAAAAAATGGAGACAAAAGAATTAAGAATTAGAAGTAAAAGAAAATAATCATTTCAGAAATAAAGGATAAAATCAAATAAAAACTAAATAGTAACTTCAATGAACTAGAAGATGAGAAAGATATTGTTAAATTCAAACAAATTATAAAGGGACTAAAAGGATTTAAGAGAAAGTGACAGACACAGAAGACAGGCAAAGAAGATCTAACATACACATAATGGGGGGTCCTAAGTCAATGAAGAAGAGAATGAACTATAAATTCTACTTAAGAAATCTCTTTACAGGTGTGGAGCAGTGTCTCAGCAGGTGGAGCGCTTGCCTGGCATGCGTAAGGATCCAGGTTCAAAACCCAGCACCACATTCACAACTAAGGGTTGGAAAAAACAAAGATGAAAAAATAAATAAAATTAATCCCCCCCTTTAAAAAAAAGAAAATGAAAATAAATCTTTTAGGTGTGCAACAGGCAGAATAAAAAGAACACTTGAAATTCCATATTAAAGCAACACATCATGCCCCTGGAAAAATCAATCCCGAGCAGCCAATGCCAAAGACAACTGGATTTCAAGGAGAAAAGGTAAAAGGCACAATTACCAAGTCAAATGTGCACGAATATCAGAGCAGCAGGAGATTCTGATGGCACTTTATGATAAGACGTTAGAGTAGAATCTTAAAGATACCTGAACAAAGATAAGATAGGCCAAGGATTGTTTTTATCAGCCACCCTGAGCATGAAGTATAATGACTAAGAGCAAGCAGCCTTGAACATGCCACTCAGGAAATGCTTCCCATGGCCTCCCGGGACATCTGCTACAGGAGAGCTTCAGAACTGAAGGGCAGACAGCACTGGCAGCCAGCGTTAAATACATATTTACCTGGGAACTAAGACTAAATGATATAGCATCAGCAGAGCAGCTTCCATAGGGCCATCAAGAGAAGTGGGAAAGCGGTGAAGTTCTGAAAACAGGTATGTTCACCCATTCATAGATTTAAGCTGGGATCAAAAAGAGATTTCTCGAAATCCCCAGCTTAGGAGAGAAAAGAGGAAAAAAAGATCAAACTAATGTAAGTGTTCAATAGAAAGGAAACAGAAAATAGCCCCCAAAATGGAGTAGACAAGAGTGTTGTATAAAGGTATCGGTACAAAGAAAAAACACAAATTTTTGCAAAAAAAAATTAAAAGGAGGGGGGAAGTGGAGATAATAGAAGAACATACCACCTACCTAGGACTCTTGTTTAAAAAACAGAACATGATAACATGATCAAACCTCTAAATCAACAATTTACAGGAAATGCAAGGAGTAGAACATGTTAATTACCACAGGAATGCAATCAGCATAATTCATACTGAAAACTCAGAGAATACATCCACAGTTTCTTCAACAAAAATATGGCTAAAGCCTACACAGATAAGCAACTGCATAAAGGACATATCTACCAATTGCAATGTGTGGGTCTTGCCTGGGTTGTTGTTTTTTTTTTTAAGTATTTATATTTTTGTTTACACTTCTGTATTTTCAGAGGTGGAAATGTGATACTTGATCCTGCTTGACAGAGTAGAATCACACTGATTTGGAAGATTGTTACACTGACAGCATCCTTATGTTCAGAAAAGGGAGCTCTATTTTAGAGCCACATGCTGAGAACATTTACAAATGACCTATGGGACAGTCATGGGAGGGAGACCCAGTGGAGGCAAGGCAGAAAGACAGCCACGTTGATAGCTGTTGAAACTGGAGTCATGGACAGGAGGGTTCATGGTACCATTCTGCTCAAAATGCTCCCATAATAAAAATATTGATTTTTTAAAAGTTAACGAGCAGGGGGCTGGAGCGGTGGCTCAGCGGTTACGGTGACCCAGCATGCACAAGTACACGGGTTCAAACCCCAACACCCACGAACACAACTGTCAGAGCAACAAAAGCCATGTGAAAAAGCTCAATAAAAATTGATTCCCTCTCTCTCTTTCTCTCACTGTCCTTCTCTCTTAAAAAAAAAAAAAGAAAGAAAAGAAAGAAAGAAAGAAAAGAAAAGTTAATGAGCAGGGCTGGAGCGGTGGCTCAGCCATTCCAGCGCTTGCCCTGCCCGGCAGGTGCGAGGACCTAGGTTCCAACCCCAGCATGATGTACACAGCAAAGTGTTGGAGCAACAAAAGCCACATGAAAAATGAAATAAAATTTATTCTTTCTCTCTCACTGTCCCTCTCTCTTAAAAAAAAAAAGGATAAATTTAAAAAAAGTTAATGAGGTTCAGCTCCTCCAGGATTAAACACAATGGCCAGTAATAGGTTTTCAAATAAGCCACAGAGCGGCTTAGAAATCATAGACCCCTACTGCTTCTTAAAATTTGTTTACCCTCCCCTATTCAACTGATAGCAAATTTAAACATCATCTATTTAAATATAGGCCCAGAAATCCTCACTCAAAACAACAGGTACTAACTAGTGTTGATTACACTAGATAAAAGAGATTGCCAAACCTGGAGCAAGTACCTGACTTCATTAATCACTTAAGAACCCATCTGTACACCTCTGAAACTGGGACATTCATCAAAATTTTTAGGTGACACCTGCCAAGCTGCTCAGGATTCCTCCTAGATACCTTCAACCAAGTCTGTGGTCACTGAGGACACCATCTTTTCCTTATCAAGATGGAACCACTTTCTGTCCCTATAAAGCCTCTACCTTGGATTCCTTCATAAGGACCAAATCTACCATCACCAAGAGCAGCAAGAGCCCCACTCCAGTGCCCAAGAACTGACATGGAAGAACTTCCAGTTCTGAGTAATGCCACAGTGTCGGCTCTCATCCTGAGAATCCATCTTTTGAAACTGCAGTACTTACACTTTGTGGGCTCAGGCCATCCTAAAGCTAAAATGCAAAACTCAGATGATATTCCCTCTAACATCCCCTCTCAGCAGGCACCCTGACCAGTGACAGTAACTGAAGAGTTGAAATGGTGCACAGTAGGACTGCTGGTGGGTAAATGATTCTCTGTCCAAAGTAAAGTGTCCTCAGTCTACCACAGTTGCTATTAAAACCAGTTGTTCAGCTTTTAACATAAAGAGAAGGATAAAAATAACTCTAAAAAGAGGTGCAGAACTTCCTTTCCTTCAAGAGATTACAGAAAGCACCCAGCTCAGAGCCCCTGAAACATCCCTCAGCTGCGAAAAAGCATTCAGGTACCTTCTAGAAGAAGTTTCTAGACCTCAGCCAATTAAAGCTCCCCAAAAATCCTGAATGGGAGGACTTTCCCACTGTTTCCATGCTGTTTCAATCCCACCCTACATCTTTCACCAGGAACACCTGTTGATCAAGGCACATTCTGAAGCTGCCAGAACTGAAGTGGGAAAGGTACCAATGCTCAGCCTTCCCAGGGAGGGCAGGACCAGTGGCAGTAGTGACAAGCAATTGGAAAGCTCCCGCTGACACAGCCCACCCTGCCTCACCCCCAATTGATCTCCTTTTTCTACGCTCCTGGTTGCTTTCTCTGACCTTCCTTCTCCTCCCCCAGGACCCAGCCCCTCTGCCATTGAGTAACCCCTCCTTCCTCGGCTTCCTCCCTTAACTGACCACCATATGGGAGGTGAAATAAATCTAAACTAAACCGATTTCGGTAGGAGGTCCTCATCTTTCTCTCCCCTCACCCTTCTTCCTGTACACCTGGATCTAAGGACCTGAAAGAAAATTAATAATAATAATGGAATTCACTAAAGTATAAGCCCCAGGGGGATGAGGATTTTGGATTGGTGTGTTCACTACTGTGTCCCTATCCAAAGAGCTTCAATAACTACGTGTGCATAAACCTATGGGTTCTTCATCCAGGGTCAGCTTGGTGAGGCCACAGAACAAAGCTGTAATCAGCAGCAGGTGATTCCACCTGCTGTTCCAGGTGTGGGACGTCCTGAGCACAGCACAAGGCCGCTAGCCCTGCAGCGCAGGCTCCTCACCTGCAGGCGTCCACTCCGGGCCAACCTCTCTTTTGCAAGGCAGTGGCTCTGAAACCATCATGATCATTTTAAATGATATCCCCTGAAAATGATGGAATGTAAATTAGGCAACACACTCAGATCTACCAAAAAAAAAGATTACTTACAAACCCTTCCACATATGCTAGTTTATTTAAAAAACACCAGGGGTGGAGAAGTTCTCTTTTTTCAAAGTAAAGCTTTTGATTCAGCTAAAAACTCATCTAGTATTTCCCTGTGATAAATATAGACTTTACTAAAATAAATAGAAAAATATTTGACTATCTCAATTAGGCATTCCCATTGGCTATCCTAATAAACTATTTTAAATAAAAAAATCCTGATTAAACAAATGACAAAAAAAAAATTTTGGAAAACCCAACCCATGTAGTATTTTGCCTGCCAACTAAATGTCATCCATTTCTTAAACTGAAAATCTTTCCAAGGTACACTCGCCATTAAGGGGGAAATCTACATTGTGAAAATTAGGATGGAAATGCATTTAAAATATCTACAAGCTAAAAATGGTATTACTTTTAAAGTCCCCATTTTGCCTTTATTCCAAATAAAATTCTCAAAAATTTTTTAACAGTCTCATTTTCTTTTTAAACATACACTGGACACACAGAATAACAGCCAATGCCACCAGCTACCTTCACACTTCTAAAGCCTCTAGTAAATGCTTTTTTCCGAAGCCAGTTTCTACAATGGATTTATTTCTATATATATACTTGCTTCGAATAAAGAGATACATTCACTTCCTTAAGTTCTTTGTGATGATACCCTTTGTTCTCAGCTCTGTCAAGCAATTCTTCTGCTGAAGAGTATCTGTAGCCTACCATATTCAAATTACTGGAAGTCCCAGATTGTTTAGAAATTTTTTAACATCCTTTGAAATAACCTGAGTCACTTGGGACAACCTCAAATGAAGCTGGCTCTGTAGTCTCACTAAGTAACTTAAAGACAAAAGTAAAGGAATCAGTTTCTCCTCTTTTATTTCCTCCTTTTTTCTAGTTGGTCAAGAACAAGGCATTCCTAGATGACTGGCATCGATTACACCTCCCTTAGATGACAGAACTCTGCCCACCGGAAACAGACCCCTCCTCCTCCCAACACTGTTTTGGGGAGGAAGACACTAGTACCCCATAATCAACTTCGAATGCAGGACGGACCAGGAGAATCAGGGACGAAACACAAAGTGTCCCAGCCCACACAGGACCTTTAGGACCTTTATCAAGGCTTGGGGGGCTTGCCTGTCACTGTTTTTGCTTGAATGAATGACTTGACATAAATGAGCCCTGTAAAGCCTCCCACGTACTACTGCTATCATTTCATGAAATATTTAAAATCTATTAATAAAACAAAGAATCAGAGGTCATTTATTGCCATTATCAGATATCAAGAAAATTTCTCATCTTGGCTGGGGCTGGGCATAGAAGGTAGGAAAGAAGAGGGTAATTAGCCTTGGACTTGAAAACAACTCAGAATGTATCCATACAGAATTTGCATTGTACACGCAACATATGCAATTCCATGCAAAAGTGAGATGAATGCTTTTCCATTTTTCAAAGTTATTTCTCCGAATAAGCAACTACTCGACCAGATTACATTTACAAAAATCTCATCACATATGGCACTGTGGAAAATACCTCAATTACTGAAAAATAAAAAATCCAGGTGCTCTAAGAATCCCATCTCACCTTGCTCTGCGCTCTCCAGAAATTCTAAGGGAGCCTTTCTGCTAACTCTCACCCTCTGCCTTTGCTCTCACCTTGCCCCAAATCCCATCAGACTCTTCAAGATTGACTTCAGGTTCCATAACTTCCTTTGATCAGCCATACTATTCAAGGAGTGATGCCTCTGTCCTCCAAGACAATGGTAATGAATAGGACTAGAGTGTTATTTAACTCTTATTACAGTTGGCATTCCATTAGCATCCACCAAGCATTGACCTTTCTATAGATCCTAGCCCATCTTACACATCGCCATACGTTTTGATGACACAGGTAAAATGATGCTATCAGCAACAGGCTGCTGAATTGCAATTTCTTTTCTATGCCTTCCCCCACTGGACTAAGTTAGATTACTAACTTGTGCCATTAAACCATGACCATGGAATGACCATAGGGAAAGGGTAGATGGGAAGGAAGTGCGAGTGGTGGGCAAATCAGAGGAAAGGACCCAACCCTAAGTAATCAAGGGAAAGGACAGCAATGGCATGTCTGCCTTCATCAGCCCATCCTCATGGACTGTCCCTGGATGTGGCTTTGGGTTATCACACAGTATACATAATCACTCTCCCGTTAGCACTCAACAATAGATTATAGATTTCTCTAGACCTCTAAGTTCCTTTTCTTTCTCTCACTTTGACATTCACTTTAAGCTGTCACAGATTTGTCCTATGATGAGATCTCCCACCCCAAATGATCGATAACATATTTTTAGGCTATTGAATCTTTATTGGCTGTTTTCAATATAGCTAAAAATTGTGAGTTGACCCAGCATTTATAAGAAATGTTCTACCCCATAGCCAGGGTAGTAAGGAAAGAAAAACAGCTGGTTATTTTCTCATTTCCAAATTATTTAAGAAGGATTGTAGACAGGCCTTTGAACGGTCATCAAACCAATAGAGTTGGGCAGGACCTCTTCATTTCAAAGTGACAACCATGTGGCTGTCCTCCTATCTCCAGTGAAGACCCTATAACCAGCTCTAGTAACGCAATGGAGTCATTCCCGACCCTTCCAATTAAATCATTTTTTTTCCTAAGGGGAAAAAAATTTTCCTTCTGGGGCAGTTTACTCACCCTCTGTCCCGCTCTTACCTCGCACACTAGAAATATTTGAAGACTGTCATTCACTAAACCTTCCTGCATCATATCTTCTCCAGGCTTAATAAACTCAATTCCTTTAAGTTGTCTTCAAAAGACCTATTTCCCAAAGCTTTCATCAACTCTGTGTCCTCTTTGACACCCAAAATGCCCATTTTATTTTCTGAGAAAAACAAAACACCTTTTTCAAAAGAGGGCTCATGCAGAGAAAAACTGCAAGATCGTCTTCCTGCTGCGCAGTTCTTCCCATGAAAACATCCTTGTCATATGACTGGTACACACTCAACATGTAATTATCTATAATCCCCAGATCCTACCATGTAGAGAACCAGGGTCAAAGCCATCAGCCCTGGTGTGAGCCATCCTAAAAGAACTCTCCACAACTCTTAGATACATTTATACCAATGCTCATAGCAGCACTATTCCAGTCACCAATAGGTAGAACCCATGTCCACCAATAGATGAATAGAGAAGCAAAATGTGATATGTATATACATTCCACAATGTTATTCAGCCTTCAGAAGGAAGAAAATTCTGAGCTAGGGGCAGTGGCACACATCTATAATCCCAGGTACTTGGGGGCTCAAGGCAGGAGGATCTCAAGTTCAAGGCTATTCTGGGCAACGTATTTTATTTCAAAGCAAAGAATAAAAAGCGGGTCAGAAGGGCTGGAGTGGTAGCTCAGCAGTTACGTCACTTGCCTTCCATGCACGAGTACGCGAGTTCAAACCCCAGCACCATGTACACAATGAAGTCTCAGAGCAACGGAAAGACACATGAAAAACTAAAAAAAAGTTGGTTTTCGCTTTCTCTCTCTCTCACTGTCCCTCTTTGGGAAAAAAAAAAGGGGGGGGCTTAGAAAGTAGCTCAGTGGTAGGGTACTTTGCCTAGTCCTGGGTTCAATCCCCAGTACTAAAAAAAAAAAAAAAAAAAAGGAAATTCTGACCTAACACCTATCATCTAACATCCAGATAAATCTTGAGACTCTTGAGGAGTCTTACTATACTAACAAGCCAGGCAGAAAAAGACAAATGCTGTATGGTTTCACTTACACTAGGTACCTAGAATAGCCAAATTCAGAGACAGAAAGTAGTAGCCAGGGGGCATGTGGAGGACCAGCTGTTCTTTAATGGGTACAGAGTTTCAGTTTTGCAAGACAAGGCTTCTGGAGGCGGGTTGCGCAACTCTGCTAATGTACTTAACACTACTGAACTCTGAGCTTAAAAATGCCTAAAAGGTAAATTTCAAGTTGTATTGATTTCGTCAAAATTTTTAAAATTTTTTGAAAAAGAAAAAGAATCTTCCTTAGTGTTGACTGCCCAGAGCAAGGGAGTGCTCCCAGTTTGGCCGTAGGACTTGACATTGGGCGTAGGACTTGACATTGAACTTCCTAGACTGTGAGGCTAGCTGCAGAGTGTGCTTGACTAGACAGAACCATGGAGCAGGCAGCCCTGGACTGACTAGTGACCCTGATCCTGGGTCAAGTTCACCTTGACGTGGACTGCAAAGCTTTCTTCATAAGCTAGACCAAACAACAGTAAGTATGTGCCATTCCAATGCTCCCATGGGCCAATCACGAGTCCACCTCTCCAGCTTCTTCCCCTCCAATTCCTCAACCCCAGTCATCTTACTAAATCAAAGGTTTGATGATCCTCAAGGAAAATCTTTTTTATTTTTAATTTTTTAAGAGAGAAGGATAGTGGGAGAGAGAGACAGAGAGAAATTTTTTATTGAGTTTTTTTCACATGGCTTTCGTTGCTCTGACTTTCAGTTGTGTGCTGGGGTGCTGGGGTTTGAACCTATAGCCGGGCAACCACCATAACCACCGCTCCAGCCCCCTCAAGGAAAATCTTAAATGTGTCTTGCTCCATGTTTCTGTGGCTTTTTCCAACTAAAGCTTCAACTACGGACACTACTCCCCTCCTTTAAAGTACAGAAATTAATCTTAAATATTATCTCCCACACGGACACTCTTCCTGATGCACAGTCTCTGTTAACACCTGCCTAAGACTCACTACACTCCTCCCCTTTAAAATTCTACTCAAAGCCCTTTCCACCTATGCCACCAAGTTCTACCTTGAATCACCCACTGTGTCCTTGCCCTGTGGCCCCCTAGCTCCAGCCCACACCTGCAGTCCCTGGAAAGACGCGGTCTTTCCAGGACTGGTAAAGTTTTATTGAACTGAATCAAAAATGTTTACTAAGCATTTATTACATCCAAAGTGTGGCTAAACTGCTGGTGAACAGGACGGCCATCAGAGCAATATTTTCTAGGCCTTAAGGTGTGCCTGGGCCAGAGCAATGGGCAAGCTCATTTCAGTCACTGCACTCCTAGGAGAGCAGCCAAGGAAAAGACTCTCCTGGAGTCTTCAAAGCCACCTTATATAAGGGAATAGGGCTCATAGCCTACCCAACTAGTGAAAATGATATTTACAGATTCTCCCTCCCCAAACTTTTGTCCCCAAACTCTCTCCCATTAGGTGGAAAGTTAGCTAAAAATTTAAGATTAATCTACATTATCACTAACTCTAAACTTTGGAAAAGCTAGATATAAATTTTATCTTAATACCAAAACAATCAAAAGCATCTTAAGTAATCTGCCACTTCCAAATGTTTTCTAAGACACAAGCTGAAAGAGGAACTGAAGAACATCAGTCTGACAATGGCATCCACCCACTTCCTCCACAAGCTCCAAGCCAAGCATGTCACCTGCAGAATCTTACTAAGCCCCTGCAGGAGCCCTGAGCCGACATCCCCATTTCATAGCTGAAAAAATGAAGCCTAAGGGTGGGGTCAAGCATCTGGTCCCAGATCACACAGCCGACAAGTAGCAGAAAAGGGATCAAAACTCCAGGTGGTCAATTTCAGAAACCAAGCTCTTAACTCTGATGCCACATGCCCTGAATAATAATTTAGCTTAAACCTTAAATTTTGCAAAACTATCGAAAATCTAGTTGTCTTAAAGATATCTAAGAAAAGTATGTCAAGACCAAAATGTTACATCTGAAGGATAAAGTGTAAGATAAATGGGAAAATTATCAGGTACGAATATTTTTGTTGGTGAAATCTTTTGAGATGTGTGGGAATTTTTCCTGGGGAATAAAACATCCAAGATCTGTTCAATCTCTAGGACAAATAACCACCAACTGCTACATCAAAAGCTATATAAAACTCAACTATTATATCAAAAATTATATAAAACACAAGACAAAAATTAAAAGGTCATTTCCTTTCAAAAGCTGTCAGGTTAGTACTTATTGGCACCAATATGGATGGATCATAGAGGGAAATAATCAAACTATCTACTGGAGAAATTCACTTATTTATTAGATGCATCTCCTACTCCAGACCCAGTGCCAGGCATTTTTACAAGAATCCTTTTAATCTTAAGGGCTACTATATTAAGAGTAGGCATTATTCCCTGCTTAGGTATAATTCCTTCTTTACAGATAATAATTATGCTAATATGTATTTAATAGTATGTACTATGAGCCACCATGCTAAAAACTTTATATATAGCCAACATGTTAAAAACTTTATATATAGGCAACACATTTACTGGTAAAGGGAGGTTAAATAAATTATCCAAAGTTATATAGCAAATAAGTGGCAAGAAGTAGGATAAAACAATGATGTTCAGAAAGATTAAGCAACTTGCTCCAAGGCTATGGAGCTGTCAGTCCTGAGCCAGATGCAAGGCAGGCAGCTGCCCTTGCTCCTTCCTCTATGGGAACCTGCCTGGTTCCACCTACATTCACCAAGGCCCAGTGCAAAATGTCCAAGGTTGGCAGTAGAGAGCAGCAGAGCCTAAATCAACCAGAAGAGCATAGGTCCTCCTCTTACAGGAGGTTCCTGGAATTCTTTAGGAGAAAGAAATGGAAATCACAATAAAAATTCTCTACATTGGTAAATATTGCTTCAATGTTGATTTTTGCTTTTTGTTTTTGAACTAAGTATTGAACCAGGTACTTTGCCACTGAGCTACATCTCAGTCCTTTTTATTTTGAGCCATGGTCTCACTAAGTTGCTGAAGCTGGCCTCAAAGGTAGGATCTTCCTGCCTCAGCCTCCTAAGTCACTATGATTACGGGCATGCACTACCCACACCTGGCTGCCTCGGTATTTTCTAAAAAGCATCCAGTGACCTAAACAAACATGCCCTTTGGCTTAAAACTGCTCTTTACCTATGGAGTTTAAAGTCAAAAGATGGGCTGTAGGATCATGTCCAAAAATGTCAGAAATCAGAGCTGCTAGTCCAGGCTTACTACAAGCCCTCTCTATTTTCAACAAAGATTTGCAATGGATTTACTTTTGATTCAAACTTTTACCTCTGCTAACTCCCTTCCAAGTCCCTCCTTACTCTGGATTTGTAGCTGAGAAAATATCTTATTTGAGTTCCTGAAACTGCATATGAAATTTAGCATATTTGGATTCCTGCAAATGTCTTTTAATCCCACTTTTGAAAAGTTACCACACATGAATGCAGCAAAATAAAGCACTTCCCACATCCTAGCCTGCCAACTCTTACACTAGATTCATTCTGCAGAAAATGCTGCCGCAGCCCCAACCACTACTTCTGAGGGGTCCAGCAGTGTGGTCCAGCTCTGAGAATTCCACTCAGGACACCATGGCTCATTTCCTCCTGTCCTTCTTTAATCAGAGACTTGAGGAAATGAGTCAAAATCCTAAGGGTAACCTCTCACTTCTGTCAACACCAGCAGCAAAATTCATCACAACATCTGTACATAAATGTGCTACCAGGGAAGCTCACAAAATACCTGGCACATTCCTGATGAGAAATTTTTTTTTCTGGGAGAAGGCACTAAGTGGTAAGTTGTCATTTTACCTCTCCTGCTCCTTCAGGGTAAACAACAGTGGCACCAGCCATTATTGGGGGCTTTCTCCTTCACAAGTATGCACAAGTATATAATGTTAAGAGCATTTTTACTTGGGGGCTTGGAGGATGGATTTCAACCGACTTACATAATTTTGGACATAGGGTCCCTCAGAATAGAAAATATGCTTACCCAACAAGGAATGGTTGACACCTAAACTCTCAAACCCCATAGTCAAACACCTCCCCTTCCCCAAGCTGTAATTGTAATGTTAATGAATCCTCTCCGGAACAAACATTTCCTTTAAAATGAGAACACTGGAACTCAAATGCTGTAAGACAGGTAATCCCAGGCTTTTCTCAGAGCTGGCCAGCAGAACCTACAAAACACCTGGCATACAGTTAAGTACTCATTAAATATTTTTGCATGAATCTTAGTTTATAAACAGATTGTGGTAAGCCATATAAATGGATATGCAATCGGGCATATGGAGCTGATCTCAGGCTCCTCCACTGATTATTTTAGGCATGCTGACTTATCCTCAGTCAGTTTTTCCAGTTGTAAAATAGTAGGGGCAGTAATGGTACTACCTTCTTAACTTCAGCACACCGGGAACAGCAGACAGAGCCCTCAGTACAGAGCCTGGGACACACTTCCACTCACAGAGCAATAACTATGTACAACGCACGTTTGTTATGAAATGTAAAGCGCATCAGAAAGCATGCTGCAAAAGCACAGAATAAATGATTTATAAAATTAAGGAAAAAATGTGTGGATAGATGGGAAAGACAAAACTGGGGAGCATTGAATTGTCTGGGATCCCTTAATGAAATATTATGTCTATCAGAATAATAACCCAGAATGCCTTATGCCAGGTGTTCAGATGACTCCATCTCACACCTGCAGGAACATCGAGGGGGGGGGGGGTGTGACTCACTAGTCCCTGCAGGTTCATCCTGTTGGGCACTGAAAGCAGTAAATGCGAGGGAGGAAGGAAAGGGAGTTACTACACAGCTGGCACCTCCAATCCCTGAAAGGGCAAAGTAGGAGAGCCTGTGGGATTTGACAGCAGGGTGGCATAAACCTCATTTCTTTGCTTAACTAGGGACAGAGCAGTAGGACACTTCCACAGAGTCAAGTGGTGCCTGTGACCAGGAGAGGCAGGGAAATTTCAGGGAAGCAGGAAGAGATCAGGGAAAGAGTGTTGGTTGAGAAAGGGTGCCAAGTCTACACTCATAACAGTGGAGGAGCATTCTGGACTAGAAGATCCTTCAAGACAGGATGCCTTGCAATGCTCTTGAGGATACTGAACTCCCCAGAATTTAAATGACCTTCCCAAGGGCACACCACCAGTGAATGGCAGAGAAAAGGAGACAAGAACTGGAGATGCAGAGCAAACTCTGTAGCTACACACTGCCCCCCAGGAGACAGACTTAAAATTCCCGTTGCCAAAAAGCTATTGGAGAGAGTAGGCTACATTTAGCCCAAGGAAGAAGGAAAACAAAGATTCATTTAACGTTTTAAAAGGTAACTATTCAGTATGATTTTTATGGTGTTCCACTGAGGTCTAGTTCACATACCTTTAATGAAATTAAAAAGGACAAGACAAAAAATAGATCATAGGGGGTCATTTTTAAGATAAAGTGATCAAATCTACCAAAGAATCTGGACACTCACTGGTGACCCCTGGGGATCCCTCCTAAGACGCAGGGGTCCAGAAGCAAGGCTTCTCTTCCCCGGACAGGAACGCCCTCTCCTAGCCTTACAAGAGCGCAGCGGGGAGCTGGGTCTTAAGGGAGAAACTAAACAATATTCCACTCACAACAGGCCACTGTGATAGGGTTTCCAAGCGCTAGATTCCAGCGTAGACTCGCCTATCTTTTAACATCATCAGGGCAACAGTACACGTTTTTATTTTTATTTTTAAATGACCTGGGAAATAACAAGGCTTCAGGGACTAGTCAAGCGACCCGCACACGCGCGTTCACCAGGGACACCTGGAAAAATGAGAAGGGAGGCAGGAATCTGAGAGACTGCGGGAGCCTGCAGATCCTCCTCCACCTTCAGGTCCAAGTTCCTGAGCGGATATAACTGGATTTTCCCAACAGCTTGGAAAAACCTAGTGAAATTTGCAGGAAGTTCCACTCCATCTCCCACCCCTCACCTCAGGCAGCCCTGAGTACAGCTATCACGTGGGAGGGAGTGTCCTGAATCTTAGAATTCCCGAAGAACACAGGCACCTGCATTTACAGTGCGCGGACACCGGGACATAGGGCTTCCACTGCCTAGTCGGGTTAGCAGCGCACACTGGCCAGGCGCGCGAGGCTGCTGGAGTCCGGGACCCGAAAGTCCCAGCGCGCTGTGCCTGCCTCCCCGGAGGAGCAGGCGGCCAAAGCTGCCTCCAGCCGCTCCCCGGCGCGTGGCAGCAACAAAACGACACCGCTACAGAAAGGGACAAGCCTCCAACACGGGGTTTACAAAAGCAAAAAGTCTGCAACCTAGCGGCTGGTTGCCACACGCCCAGTCCAAGTTGTCCGATTCGCCGCTGCCTCCCGGCTCGCGGGTCCCGCCCCAAAGCAGCACGCCGCGCTTCCCCAGCAAACGCACAGCCAGGCGCCGGGGAGGGCAACAGCCTTACACTAGTCTTCACGGGTGGCGCCTCGCGCGAGCAGGGACGGTAGCATGTAGGTCTCCTGCTCTGTGCACAAAGAGCACCCGCGGCTGGAAAGCAGCAACCGCATAGAAAAGAAAAGGCTCTTCAACTTTGCCCTCGGCGCGTCCGAGGAACTGCGGACCGGTCCTCCAGTGCGCTGGTCAAACACAGGCAACTTTTAACAAAAGGAAGCTGCGGCCGCGCCTTTCGCGGGAACATAACGCGCTCCGTGCGAACCCCTGAACCGCCCGCCTCTGCCACCCGCGCACCGTAGGCACAAAAGCAATCTCAAACTCGTCCGCAGCCTGCAGCCTCGCTCACGCCTAAGCCCCTGCGTTGCTCTCATTCGCGTAAGACCCCAGGCTCAGCGCCCCACAAGGAGCAGCAGCGGCTGTGGGCTCTTCGCCCAGGTGAGCGAGGTAGGGCGCAAGAGAGTCCGGGGGCTGCCTCAAATCTTTCTGGAGTCAGGAACGCATGGATACTGAAAGGCCGGCAGCCACCTCTCTGGACGCACCCCTGGTGTGTTCAGTCCCTCTGGGACACAGGCTGCGCGGAGGAGGGGGGCGACTGCCCCTGGGCTCTCCCACCTGTCTGGACGTGGAGCTGGAGAAGAAGGAGGCAGAGAAAATCCCAGGCGCTACGAGCGCCTCTCATCGCGGTGGCTGAGCTGGGATCGGAGCTCTGTTCCACGTTCCAGCTCTAGCCCAAGTGCAACCAGAGCGGCAAAGCCGAGCCCCCTGAGCCGCGAGCGCGGAGCAGCAGCCCCTCCTCCAGCGCCCTCCCCCTGCGCGCCGGCCACGCCTCTCCTCGGCTCCCCTCCTCGCCTGCTCTCCCTCCCCGCCTGGGTCTCGCTCACTCCAGGCGGCGACTGGCCTCTGCTCTCTGACGTGCAAATCCTGAGGGATTGTGCCCGCCAGGATGAGGAGGGCCGGCGCTCTGGACGCAGAACCCGCTGCACCTCTCCACCTTTCGTCCCCTGTGAAGTGGTCCGCTCCCTCCCGCCCCACCAAGGCCGCTCGGGTCCAGGGCGGTGCTGCCGGCGCGCTTTGTGAAGCTGGGCACCATGCGCGCATTAGGGCAAGGGCCCGCCACCTGGCAGGTGCTCCCTAGACAATAAAGGTTGGCTTCTCGCCCCTCCAGCATGCAGGGGAGGGAGGAGGCTGGACGCCGCTGGTGGTGGAGGTGGTGCGAGGACGGAATTTGGGGGTGAGCTGGGGGGTAAAGAAATGGGGTCCCAACGTTCTTTTCCATTCCTGTTAGTCGACCGGGTCCAAGCGTGGCGCCTGGCACCGCGGTAAAAGGCTGAGTCGAGGTTTAGATAATTCTTTACGCTCAGTTTCTCCACCTGCTCGGTAACCTGTAAAGAACACAGTTGATTTCTATTGGTCGGCGTGGCCTCCGCCCAACAAGCTCCAGCTGAGACTTCGGGAGGCTGGGGCGGTGGAAAGAGGAGAAGCACCTTGTGAAGTTTGCACTGGATTTTTAGCCAGTGTACTACTTTTGGGCGCCTGTTACTTACTTTCTTTGTTTCTTTTTCTTTCCAGTACGCTTTCTCTGCCTGTATATCAAATGACAATTACAGACTTGGGGAAGTCTTTTGCTGTTCTAGCCCAGAAACAAAACAAAAGTAAAGTGATAATGTCAAGCCAGGTTTCACTGCCTAGGAGGTACTTTACCCACTTGTTCATGGTGGCAATCCTTAAGTGGAAGGTAACAACAACAGTATAGGGGTTTCTAGTTCTCTTTTGCCCTCTTACTACATGCTAACAACAACCGTTTTGTGAAATATGTAGTGCAGATGTTTATTGTAAATGTGAGGCAAGATCACTTAGCTAACACAGCGGGAAGACTCATTCAGGATATGATGCACTTTGCCTATGTATTCTGAAAAAACTCATCCCTTCAGAGAGTTTAAAAAAGGATACATAAAACATCGCAGATGCTCATCAGAAGAAAAAAATGGATTAATGTAGGTAATCTCTTAAAAGTAGCATCCAAAATTTATAATTTCCCAACTCTTCCGCTCTGTTTAATATTGAAAGCTGTCCTTTTGGATGTTTATAGGACCTAAGCTGGTTTAAGAAAAATGACTTTCAAAGCTAACCACTAAAAATTTTACAGTACTAAAGGGTGATCAAATAATCAGCGTGTGTCATAGTCTCTCCTTAAATTTCTTGATTTTATTTGTTCATTCAACAAGCATTTCTTTAAGGGAGAGAGAGAACCAATTTTATTTATTTTTTCCAGCAGGCCTTTGTTTCTTCAACACTTAGCTGTGTATGTGATGATGGGGTTCCAACTCAGGTCCTCGCACATGCCAGGCAAGCCAGATTCGCTGGGCCACAGCTCCAGCCCTCAAGGACCATTTTAAAAATATTGCGCAGAAAGGAGGAGCTAAGAACCTAGGGCCTATTAATAGATGTGGGTCCTGCCCTCACAGTCATTATTAAGGTCTTAGCAACTTGTTCAAGTCATACAGCTGTGGGGGATCCTCAGACCGCAAGTTTCTTAGGATGACAGAGATAAAAGATACAACTCAAATCATAAGTTTCTTGAATCTTTTATTTCTAAAATCCATTTTGTGGTAAGAAAAAAAATCACTATGAGTTAAAATATCAACATTATATCAGAGAGAGAGAGAAATTACAATTTTCTTCTTCAATCAACTGATATTGGAGAGGATAACATCTTCAGAAGAGTGGGTGAAAAGAGACCATATTGCAATTTAATTCTAGGCAAGAAACTTCTATCAGGAAAAATAAAAAAGCAGAATAGGGAATTATAGAATGCTGGGCTGTCATTCCTGTTTATCATGCGGCAGACATTTATTGAGCACCCAGGTGGGCACAAAGACCTACAAAAATGAGTAAGACTAAGTCCCAGCCTAGGGAAATTCAGAGTTAATGGGGAAAACAGACACACAAATAAGAAACTATAATATCTGCTAACAGAGCATATATTCAGTCAGTACACATTAACTTGGCTGCATTGACTGGTAGAATATTGAAATCCTTCTGTACTGATATTTAAAAAGTCATCTCTGAACCCCTTCTAGGTGCTCCCCAACCCCAACCCACTCTTGAGATGCCTCAAATCTCTTTAGATCCGGCAATCACAGGTTTAATGCAGAGCACAGCAGAGAGCTTCCAGTACCTGTGCTTTTAGGGTTGTTAGCTATTTTAATAATACCCCCTACCTAGTTTGTACTGGAAGAAGTTGTGTATAAGGTGCTATTAGTGAGTTGCTATGGGAATGAACCATGTTATAGATTAGTGCTGTCCAACAGAGCATTTGCAATGGTTGAAATGTTTTCTGTCTAGGTAGTGTCTATAAATCAGTCCTGCACTGTATTTTGTGATAGCCCTCATGTATTGTACCTTATATTTTCTGTTGTTTTCATTGTTTTTGTGAGGACTCTACTGCAGCTTGTAGAATCGTAGCTGAAACGGACTTCTGTAAGCAAGCAAAGAAACCTAGAATTTATTGGCTCTTATAACTAGAAGGCCTAGGGGTGATCATATTGCAGATGGACCCAAGGACTCAAAGTCATCAGGAATTGAAAAGGTGTGTGTGTGTGTGTGTGTGTGTGTGTGTGTTACCCCCATAAACATTATCTATTAAAGTACTAACACTGAGTCTGACTGGCTTGGCTTAAGTTACATTGCTCATCCAGAGTAACTCACAGTGACGGAATAGGGTTAGCAGGGTCTAGGCCACATGCCCACCCCAAGGGAGCCCATGTTAGAGGACCACTTCATCCATTCCCTGTGGCTTAAGACAGGGAGAGCAGTTCCCTAAAGAAAAATCTGAGGTCCTTTCACAAGAAGTAGCATTGATGCTGCACAAATAGAACAAGAGATGTTCACTATAATCTCACACAGTCAGAACCTCTAGTTTGACAAAACATGTGTTGTATATCTGACTGTAAAAGTAAAGATGCTTTTTGTAGGAATTTGGAAAAAATCAAAAATTATAAAGAACAAAAATCACCCAAGATATAAATACTAAAGTATTCATTTTAGTATATATCTAATTTTTTCTCTGCATACATGAGAGATTTTTTTTGCTCTATGTAACTTAAGATTTTATTATATTTTCTGGTTTTAATCCATAGTTTTCACTAAATGATGTGAGCATTGTCCCACACCATTAAAATTCATGATGTACAACGGCAACATAAGGTTCAGTTGTATGGATGTACCATAATTCTGGATGTGTAATCTCTTCTCCATTGGTTTCTTTTTTTTAATTATCATAAATTACGTGGTGTTGAGCGTACTGATGAATGAAACTTGCCTGCCTCAATTTACTTAGAATAGATCACTAGTGAAATTCCCACATCCTTTCCATCTTGCTTTGCTACTAAGTAGTCCTTGTTTTTTTCGGTAATCATCTGAAAGTCTCTTGTTCATAAAGTTGAAGAAATGAATATATGCTCTTCACTGTAAGACTCCATGCACGGTCACCTCATGGTTTGTGACTGTGAAAGCAGATAATGTAAGGTCTCCATTCCATCTTTCACTTAGTATTTATTGAACGCCTTCTTTGTGCCAGATGTACTACTTTAAGTGCCTGGAATACAAAGATGCTGCCCTCCTAGAATTTACAGAGAAAGACACAAAAAGAGGCATTGTTCTGAGTACTCTGCTATGCACAGAATAATTTTTTGAACCTAGATCAGCACCAAAATCCTAGGTCCAGTGGTCTCTTGAGGCTTCCCCAAAGAGGTGGCAACTGGATTCTGAAGGATCAGGTGGAGGGGAGGGAAAGGAGAGCAGTAGGAAGTACCCATGCAAAGGGCTAACGACAGAAATAGCATGAGGACCAGGAAGCAGTTGGGCACAGGTAGGGAAACAGGGCATGGGGAATAAGATTGAGACCACAAAGTCAAGAACCTTTGTAGGCCAAGAAACGTGAATTTCGTCTTTGGACAATACAGAATTGCTACAGGACTTTAAGCTGGAATCAGATGGTGTAAAGTTTATATTTTGGGAAGATAGTGGGGAAGGTCATGGAAGGATGATTTGACAAAGGCGAAACTTGGGGGCTGGAGCAATGGCTCAGCGGTTGCAGCGCTTGCCTGGCATGCGCAAAGACCCGGGTTCAAACCCCAGCACCACATACACAGCTAGGTGTGGGAAGAACAAAAATCAGATGAATAAAGTTGATTCTTCCTTTCTCTCCCTTCTCCCTTTCTCCCCCACCCCCTTAAAAAAAAGATAAAGGAGAAACTTGAGGCAGGCAGAAAATGGTAAGGAAAGTAACACAGTGATCCAGGAGGAAATGGAGGGGGTGAGGGGGGCAGGGTCTCCAGAGAGAGGGTGAGACTGGGGAGAAGGAGGAAGCTGCAGGCTTTGGTGAGTAAGAGCGTGGCCCTGCCTGATGTGTGCTACCTGTCCACAACCCCCACAGCCCCAAGGAGGTGGGTTGAGAGCAGAAGGCCAAGGACTTGGAGTTGAGCTGGTTGTGCTGAGATGCTCATGGGTTTCTTAAAGCCAGATAGGAAGTTCTGGGGACTTCCGAGGGGTCAGGTCCTAGAGAAGTGGCTGCAGCCTCATTACAAGACAAGCATATTACAGAGGTCATTTCCTTGGAGAAACACCCACAAGGGCGGATCAGGCAGGTTAAATAAAATTTACAGAAAGCCTTTGTTAGACCAGGCTCCTGTACTGGGCCAAATAGACCAAACTAAGAATCAAAATGGAGGGGCTGGAGCGGTGGCTCAGTGGTTATGGCACTTGCCTGGCATGCACAAGGACCCAAGTTCAAATCCTAGCACTACGTACACACGAAGTCTCAGGGCAACAAAGTCCACATGAAAAACTAAATAAAAAATTGATTTTCTCTCTCTCTCCCTCTGCCTCACTGTCCCTCTCTCTTTGAAAAAAAAAAAAAAAGAATCAAAATGAAGTCACTCATGCAAAAGTTCCATGTCACCAAGCTAGAAAAAGATTAGAGAGATGAGAGCCAAATTTCCCATGCAGGCCGTTTTCAATCAGGGTGATAATGAAGTTCCCTCTGCCTTAATCCTTAGCATGAGAAAGATAACTTGAACTATTCTGATTTTACCCGGTCAGTTATTTTTCTATGTTCTGTCTTCCTATCCTGCTTTGCAAAGGAAGTAACTTTGAAATAACCACTCTGCTTTTTGTTTTTGTTTGTTTATTTGTTTCTACTTTCTTCATCCCTCTTCTGCATATAAAACCAAACTCCTCTCCTTGGCTCGTTGCAACACTTACTTTATGGACTCCAGTGTTGCCTGATACTAGAATGGAAAGGAAAATCAAGTTGCCAAAAAGCTGCAAGCCTGTGATTCCAGCCATGCAGGGGGCTGAGGCAGCAGGACTGCACATTTGAGGTCAGTCTGGACAACTTAGACAACCTCTATCTAAAAAATAAAAAGAGCTTGGGGGGGGGGGGCTGGAGTGGCGGCTCTGTGGTTACAGCGCTTGCCCAAATGTGCAAGTACATGGGTTCAAACCCCCGCACCCACGTACACAACTAAGTGTCAGAGCAACGAAAGCCATGTGAAAAACTCAATAAAAATTGATTCTCTCTCTCTCTCACTTACTCACTATCCTTCTCTCTTTAAAAAAAAGAAAGAAAAAGATCTAGGGATGTAGCTCAGTGGTAGAGGGTCCCTGGGTTCAATCGTCAGTACCAAAATAAATAAATAGGCCCAAGGCCCAAGGTTTGATCCCCAGCATCAAAAATAAATAAATAAAAGCAAACTAACAAAACCCCCAAAACATTAAGTTATAATTTTGTCCTGTGACAGGTAGAAAAAGAGACCCTCAAAAATGATCACAACAAGCAGGGATCATAGAGGCAAAAAAAAGAGAGCAGGGGCAAAAGAAGACTTTCAAGGAAGAAGGACTGTCCTGCTGTATACAACTTTCAGGGAGGTCAAACAAAAGAAGGATAGAAAATTATTAATGGGCCAGGTACAGTGGTCCATGCCTGTAACCCCAGAGATTCTGGAGGCTAAGACAGGAGTATTGAGACAGATTAGCAGAGACAGTGAAATGGCTAGGTAGTCAGGACAGAGAGCCCCTATCCAGGAGCTAGCTGGTAGGGCGTGCTCAGGGCATGCAAAAAGACCATGAGGCTCACCTTTGTCCCAACTAAGAAATGAGGGTGGTCACAAGTGGGTACTAGGAAGTATTTGCCACCTTTTGTTTTAACCAATGGTGCTCCTGACCAGTTTCAATGCCTGTTTTACATAGATTTTAACCAATGGAGTTGATGCATTTCTCAATGCCTACTTTGCATGAATGTTAATTATACTCATACCCCAAATCTTATAACCCCTGGCCTAACCTCCATTACACGGTGTCCTGCTTCCAGGTACCCCTTCGCTTTGCGGAGTCTCTGCTCTTCTTCCTAAATAAATCCAATTCCTTTTACTCCTCCTTCCATGGTTGTCCGTGGATTTTATTCTTCAAATTTATGAGACAAGAACCCAGAAGATTGGCGCTGTCCCAGGATGAATTTCCACCACACCAAGAGCTGCAACACTCAGCTTTTAGCTGGAGACTTGCTAACACTTTCGGCTGCAGCCACCTGCAGCCAGCCCAAATTCCCAGTTTTAACTGGGAATGGCTGCAAACCCTAGAAGCGGGCTGTTTTGGCTGCTGGAATCTGTAGCAGCCCAGACTCCATTCACCAGCGGGAGCAGAGAATCCGGCCTCATCTCAAAAACCTCACATCAGTATGGCAAGTTCGAGACCAGCTTGGGCGATTTAGTGAGACCCTGTATCAAAATAAAAAATGAGCTGGAGATGTAACTCAGTGACAGAGCACCCCTCTACTGAAAAAATAAATGAGTTTGTAATTGTAAGAATTGACAAGGCCTACTATTATTCCCAATTCTTTATGCACATTCATCCATTTAATCCTTAGGATATATTTACCAGGTAGGTACCCTTGTTCTCCCCATGTTGCAGAGGAAAGTGAGGCACAAGGAAATTAAAGGGCTTGCAAAAAATTTTAAACACGATTAGAACCCTTGGCAGGCTGACTTCACAGTCCCTGTGCTTAGTTACCATGACATCTCATTTCCCTAGTTAAATCTAGAGGTCTTTGGTGAATTAAAACACGTCCTGTCCTACCCCACACTCAGTCTGTGGGGCTGGAACTTAAACTACATTAAAAGTGAAAAAACGGACCCAAGGATTTATTCCTTGAAAAGCTGTTAAGTTCAGTAGTATGAGGAAGGAAGCCACAGGCAAGAGGGGAGATCAAGGAGGCCTGAGCCACCTTGAGATGAAGGCACCAAAAGAGGAAGACCTTGAAGACCTAGGCAGAGTGGGGGACTTAAAAAGGGAGAGGGAAACACAACCTAAAGCAAAGATGAAAAAGTGAATGTTAGAAAACAAGTCTAGTGAGAAATGGGGAAACTGTGTAGGGTCAACTTAAAAACTCTACAGTCGCTCTGAAACGCGCACGTGCACACACACACACACACACACACACACACTTAAAACAAGACACTAAAAGCTTCCTTTGTCATAATTATCAATCCATGGTTCCTGAGAACTTCCTACAATGGGCCATTGTAAAAAAATAACTGCAGGGCCTCCATCTCAGCTCGTGTTGTTCCCAGAGTTAGTAGTATTTCTAAACTTTCAGAGTCACATTTGGAGTTCCATAAATCCCCCTTGGCACATGGTTCAGACACCTCTGAAGTCATACATCTTTCTTGGACTCATATCAGAATTATTTGTAACCGTGTCAGAGTCTCTCCACTGAATAATAAATTCTTTGAGGAAACTGCACTATAACTCAACCTTGGGTCTCACTACAGGGCTTGTGCAAAACAAAGCCAAGCACCCAGTAAGCACCACATGTTTGCAAAACTAAGCTACTGAAAATCCATGCATCTGGGTGCTTTATTCCTAGATAATGTTTTTTTATTTCATCAGGATGTATTTTGAACCCAGGAAGTCCAACATTTTTTTCATTATTATTATTATCATTATTATAAATTCTTAAAAGTTAAATCCCTGTCAATCTCATGGTGACCTTTTCATCTTTTTTACATTTTCCTTCTGGCCCGATAAAGAAGTCACATTGCATAGCTACAGAAGTAAAGAAATACTTGAAGAGGACAAGTCTAAATGGTTGAGTAAATACAAGGAGTAAATATGTATTTAGCACAAGAAAGAGTAGAGATAAATCAGGGTTCCTGATTGGCAGGACCGAGGAGGCAGTGCTGTTTGTAATCTACGGGCAGTTCTTAAAAATTTGCAACTGAATGATCTCAGATTAGGGCCCACCCCTATTCTTGACTGATGATTAACAGTATTTTCACAATAGAAAGGTAGCAATATAGCCTTGGCCCTTACTTACACCTGTGCTTACTTACCATAACCCACCCCCAGCCACAGAGAAGACCCTGGCTATTGCTTATCTCCAGGCCTTCAGGGGTTAGAGTAACTCTGGAGAGCAGGGAATCTGTGGCCGTGGGGAAGGGAGAGCAAGAGGAAGAGATAAATAGGGGAAGGATGACTCTAAATATATGCTTTTTAAAAATACACCTGATGTTCTGAGTTGGGTATAGGCAGGTGATCTGTATAGTTGACACTTCTGGGTGTGAAAGGGTCCAACTCAGCATTCTAGGATGAATGGACTTCCTGAGCATATGGGGTTGTACTGACCCATTTACTGCTACCCATTGCAATTAGAAATGAGCTCTCTTCCAGTCCTTGGAAACACTTTAGCTATGTAGCTGTGAGACAGATTAGGAGAGACAGTAAAATGGCTAGGTAGTCCTGATAGAGGGCCCCTATCCAAGAGCTAGCTGGTAGAGGCAGAGAGTGATTGACAGGGCGTGCTCAGGGCATTCAAATGCAAAAAGACCTGAGGCTCACCCCAGTCCCAACTAAGAAGTGGGGGTGGTCACAGGTGGGTATAGCAGGAAGTATTTTCCACCTTTTGTTTTAACCAATGGTGCTCCTAACCAGTTTCAATGTCTGCTTTACATAGATTTTAACCAATGGAGTTGATGCATTTCTCAATGCCTGCTTTGCATGAATGTTAATTATGCTCATACCCCAAATCAATATAACCTCTGGCCTAACCTCCATTAGACGATATCCTGCTTCCAGGTACCCCTCCACCTTGCGGAGTCTCTGCTCTTCTTCCTAAATAAATCCAATTCCTTTTACTCCTCCTTTCGTGGTTGTCCGTGGATTTTATTCTTCAAATTCACGAGACAAGGACCCAGAAGATCGGTGCCGAATTCCCGGGATGAATTTCCACCACACCAAGAGCTGCAACACCCAGCTTTTAGCTGGAGACTTGCTAACACTTTCGGCTGCAGACACCTGCAGCCAGCCCACATTCCCAGTTTTATCTGGGAATGGCTGCAAACCCTAGAAGCAGGCTGTTTTGGCTGCTGGAATCTGGAGTGGCCCAGACTCCATTCACAGAGAATGGGAACAGAGAATCCGGCCTCATCTCAAACACCCCGCATTAGCTGTAGGGGTTGAATGCTCCTGACCTCAGCTTGGAGGAGGACTTGGAGGAAAAGAATATGTGAGAAGCCCAGAGAGTACAAGATAACAATAGCATTGACTTGCACATTAACTATAAAATGATTTCTGGCCCAAAGCATCATCATCATCATTATAATACTAATTGTTTTGTATTATTATTCATGGCGGAATTGCCATAACTGTTCACTTTTCTGCTACCTATGCCTTTAGGACTTATTTATGGATCAGAGCCATGTCAGGATATAATACTAGCAAATGTTTATTGAGTAATTATGAGGTTTCAGGTACTGATCCAAGTGCCTGTATTATAGTATTTCTTTTTCAAATAGCCCTTTGAGGTGTGTCTATTAATAGCAACATCTTATAAATAAGGGAAGAAAGGCATGGGTACGTTAGATCGTTTGCTTCAGGTCAGCTGGTTAGCAAATGGTAGGTGTGGATCCTGGGCAGCCAGAATGAGCCCGTGTGCCCAGCTTCCTTGCTCTCTGGGGCACTTTGGTTACATTTTAATACTGTACTAAGTTTCCAGCTTCAAATCAGCTATTCAGAGCAAAAGGGGAGAAACTGTTTTTAGCCATCCCTCCCTGTATCCTCCAGTCTCTTACACTAGATAAAATTTTAAAATTTACTATAAACCAACTGTTTAAAAAAAGTGGTGAGGCAAATGGGACAATTTGAACACTGAATATTTGATACTTCTTAAGAACCATTCCTATTTTTAAGATGTGATAATAGCATTGTGCTAATATTAAAAGCAGAGTCCTGGGATAGAGCGCTGGCTCAGCAGTTACAATGCTTGACTAGCATGCGCAAGTACGCGAGTTCAAATCCCAGCACCACGTACACAACAAAGTCTTGGAGTAACGAAAGCCACATGAAAAACTAAATAAAATTGATTCTGTCTCTCTTCTCTCTTTCTCTCTCATTGTACCTCTCTCTTAAAAAAAAAAAAAAAAAAAAAAAAACCAAAAAACAACAACAACAAAAAAACCAGAGTCCTTCTGGGTGCAGTGGCGCACACTTGTAACCCCAGCAGCTCAGGAGGCTGAAGCGGGAGGATCTCAAGTTCAAAGTCAGCCTCAGCAACTTAGTGTGGACCTAAGCAACTTAGAAAGACCATGTCTCAAAATAAAATATAAAAAAGGGCTGGGGATGTAACTCAGTGGTTCTCTGGCACCAAGGGGAAAAAAAAGAGTTTAGATATATATATATATATACTGTGTTTATGGTGAAATTTTATAGTGTCTGAGATTCACTTCACAACATTGCACTGAGAGGTGGAGAGAGATGATGGAGATGGAGGCACAGAACTGGTGGGAATATGGGTGAAGCAAGGTTGGCTGTGGTTGCTGAAGCTGGATGGTAAGACATGGGGGACCATTATACTATTGTAGATGTTTAACTTTTTCTACAATAAACAGTTTTTAAAAATCGTGTGTGGTCTTTAACCAAATGGGAGAAAACCATGGGAACGATGGGCAACACAATGTATGGCCAGCACCCTCCTCGGTAAGCTTGAACTTGAACCTGGCCCAAGTCCCCCAGATGCTCTGGGCCCAGTTTCTTCCTGTCTGAAAAAGAAAGTTTGACCCGAATAGTCTCTGAAGTTCCATCCATCTGTAAAACTTTATGATCTCCTATCTGGAACAATAGTGAAAGGAATAAAAAGTTTACCAACTCTTTTTCTGATCAAGAGTAGAGAAGCTGACAAAGCTACAATTTTTTTAGTTTTCATTTTTGAGGCAGGAAGGTCTAGTAAATTGCCCAGGCTGGCCGTAAACTTAATCCTCCTGCCTTAGCCTCCTGAGCTGCTGGAATTACAGGTGTGAGCCACCCCGCCCAGCTTCAGTCTTTATCCCTCTTCATGCACTGTACCTTTGGAGTTCATCCCTCTCACTGCCTCACAGCATAACCTTGAGCACTTATTTAATATCTCTGTACCTCGATTTCCTCTTCTGTAAAATGGGGTGAGAATAAAGCACCTCCCTGCGCTGTAAGGACAGTTATAAGAATTGTTACGTATAAAGGGTTAGACCTGTGCCTGGCACACAATGAACACCCAAGAGATGACAGATACATGTTTTACTATTCCCTTTGGAGAGCTATTAAATCTAATTGTGGCTCAGTGAGGATATGTGATTTAGCCAAAATCTATCTGTTTTAATAAACAGGGGAGTAGACATTCAAGCACAAGTTTCTGACCATAAATCCAGCATTGCTTCCACTCAAATTGCCCTCTGAGGGCATTATTATGAAAAATAGCAAATGAAGAAAGATTATACTAGACAACAATCTAGGAGGGTCAGGTAGTATTCGAGGACTCCAGCAGTCATCAGAAAATAAGTTAACGTTTGTTATTAACACAAAAACTTAGTGGTAGTTACAGACTGCTGCCCCTGGGTCTTGGAGCCAGCCGGCCTCTCTCCCAGACAGGCTGGAGCCCGCGCTGAGCAGTTGGAGAGCGCTGGGTGGCTGGAAGGTAAATTACGCCAGCCAGCAAGAGCCAGCCCAGAAGGGGATGGGACTGGAGTGTTCTTTTGTTTGCACCCTGGGAAGCTTCCTAACCACGCACTCTAGGCCCCTCAGGAAGAAGCAGACTTTCTGAGCATGCTGACCTCAGGTGACCAGAAATTATTTTTCAAAACATAGCTTGTGTTGAGTAATCTTTCCAGCATCTCTACCATCGTCAGCATCTCCTCATATCTGTAGCCTTAATCCATCCTCTCAAGATTATTTTTGTGAATATTTTTGAGATGTTATCTGTCAGAGAAGAATGATCTCTATTTGCTCACATAAAATTTAAAGATGTGTTGTTAAAGGCAAAGAGGGAGGTCACAGAATCGCATGAGTAGGATGATTCAAATTAGGTTAGATATCAGGTTGAATCCTAAAAAGTTGTGGATAATTTGACCGTTTTAACAAAAAAATGCAATTTTATATGGCTCTACCTAGGAAATAAATATATCTTTAAAAGGATATGCACCAAATTTTAACCATTCATCTTTGGCTAGGAAGGTTAAGTTGGAAATAAGGAGGGTGGGTAGAGAAGCTCACTTTTTTTTTTTTTATGCTGTTGAACTTATATTCAAATATGTTACTTATATTGTTTATTTTTATTTTTTTTCTTGGTACCAAAGATTGAACCATAGGGGCATTTAATCACTGAACCGCATCTCCAGCCTTTTTTTTTGAGACAGGATCTCACTAAATTGCTTAAGGCCTCGCTAAGTTGCTGAGGCTGGCTTTGAACTTGGCAATCCTCCTGCCTTTGTGCGCACCACCACATCCCGCTATTACTTATATTATTTAAAAATTACTTTTATCATTTAAAAAAGAAATTATCATTCAAAAAATAAAATAAGCTTCCATTTGCCAAATTTAGCTATATCAAATTTTCTGGAATGAACTTAGGAGTTGAGAAGTTTCGGGTCATATTCAACGTCCCTACCTGATATGCTCTTGCATCTCCCACGTATGAGGACTATGCACTTCAGTTGACACAAGCTTCCAGGTTCCCATCTGACTGAGTTCTGTATTTTTCTCTGTGACTACTTATTGAGAAGGGGAGAGGAGTGGGGACAGCTCCCTCTTTGTTTGTTTTATCTTGGGGGCAGAGTCCATCAGGGTTTTACTTCTTTTCTTTTCTTTTTAAGAGAGAGAGGGACAGTGAAAGAGAAAGAGAATTAATGTTATTTAGTTTTTTGTTTGTTTTTTTTTTTTTCATTTAGCTTTCCTTGCTCTGACACTCATTGTGTATGTGATGCTGGGGTTCAAACCTGCATCCTTGTGTATGCCAGGCAAGCGCTGTAACCACTGAACCACTGCTCCAGCCCCTCTTATTTTCTTAATAGATATTAATTGTACATAGTAGCAGAATATCTCCATTCAAGCACATGCCTGTGTCCATCATATCCATCTGCCTTTCTTTTATCCTCCACCCCTCAACCCCACTGCCCCCGCCCCATCTCAGTCCCTAATAATCACTATTTTACTTTCAGGTCATCCTTTATTTTTTTCTTAATTTCCACATGTGAGGGAGGATATGTGGTACTTATCTTTCTGTATCTTGCTTATTTAGCATAGTATACTGTGCTTCAATTCCATTCCTTCTGTTGCAAATAACAGGATTTCATTCATTTTTATTCATCCTTTTTATGGCTGAATAATACTCCATTGTATATACATGCACCATCTTTATCCATTTGTCTGCTGATGGGCACCGAGGTGGATTCCATATCTCAGTTATCGTGAATAACTACAATATTGCTAACCACTGAAGACTGGGTTTCAGGTCCTCAGTTGTGTTTCAGTGGTCTCCTATATACCCACTGATGCAGCTTCAGTGTCTGAACACCTCTCCCACTGATTTGTAATCTCCCATTGACTTGTTTATGTCTCTCAGCCCCCTGCCTTCCTCCACTAGAAGTAACTAGAAAATAAATACCATGTCTCTACATGGTCATCTCCCTGGCGGGCAATGTCCAGCATAATAGAGCTATCAACCTTCATTAAATGAATGAAAGCTTGCATGCATGGGGGAGGGGAAATTCTTTTTCATAAATTGTTCATTTTATCTTTAAAAAACTACATGCCACAGTTACAGCAATGACAGAACAGAGTTTTAAGGAATTACTCATGTAGTGGTTCAAGGGCAATGAGCTAAAAGCTAATCAGAAACTTCTTCATGTTTTGTTCAAAGCCCACTAACACTTCAACATGTATTAAATGTTAATAAGCAGCTCTCTGGGTCAGTGGGTTAAGTAATAGCTGTGGTAGAAGGTGAGAGGTGAAGAAATACACGGAAATTACATTCAGGGATGGCTTGGCTCACCAGAGTGCAACTTGTATAATAGCATGCAAGTGATTTAACCATGTTATCTTTTTCCTTTGGCTCACACAGAAAGCTTCGTACAGAGACAGCAATCTGCATCTGCAGGGCCTGGTGGAATTTGGGAATATTGGGAAGTATCAAAGTGTTGGTATTGGGTCACCTTCCTCTCCTTGGTGAAATAAAAAAAGAAAATCACTACATTTAATGAAACTGGGAGTTGATTATAGTTTATGAACCATGCTTTCCCTAATCCTTGCGTTTGATCATTTTTCTTCACATTCTCACAAAGGCCAAGGAAAAGAACAAAGATTTTGTGAGCATAAAATTGCTGCTCTTTACAAGCAGTACAAAATAATAAGGGCAGCTGATCTTTTTTGAGCACTTATTATGTGTCAGGTACATTTAAGAATTCTTAAATTCAATGGTTCAGGCAAGGGAGTGTTTTGCAACCAGAGGACCTTTGGCAATGCCTGGGGCATTGTAACCATGATGACTGGATTCCATTTACTAGATGGAGTCCAGGAACAATGTTAAACACCGGACAAAACACAGGACAACCTCCCTGTTATAGTTTGGATATGAAGTGCCCCTAAAAGGCTCCAGTGTTAATGGAGAAATAATCATAGGTAAGATGATTTGATTATGAGAGCTGTGATCTGATCAGTCCTTCCTTGTTTGAATGGACTTACTGGGCAGTAGCTGTAGATAGGTGGGGTATGGCTGGTCATTGGGAAGAGTTCATCATCTCTGTAGCCCCTTTCTCTCCTGCCCCTCTGATTCCTGACTACCACGAAGAACAGGGCAGCTCTTATCCACCACGCCCTTCCGCCATGATGCTCTGCCTCCTCTTGACCCCCACAGCAACTGGAGTTGGCCCACCAGGGACCGAGCCTTTGAAACCATGAGCCAAAATAAATGTTTCCTCCTCTAATTTGTCCTTGTCACATATTTTGATCACAGAGGCAAAAGGCTGAGTAACACACTCCCACAACAAAGAATTATCCAGCCCAAAATGTCAATAGTGCTGAAGTTGATAAATCCTGATTTTTATGAAATGTCTCGTTTGGACTCAAGATTATTATCTTCATTTTATAGAAAAGGATACTGGGGCATGGAAACCTCAAATCTCTAGTAAGCAGCGGACAAGTTTTCCAGTCCTCTAGAGGCCTTAGACTTGATGGCGGTGTATTGGTGGGAAAAGACAGATAATTTTGGAGTAAGCTGTGAGTTTTATGATTAAATAACAGAATCACGTCTGTGGGGTCCTAGTGGCCATTACTGTCACGTTAAGGAGTTCAGGAATCTGGAGGTAGGTGACTTCAGCTCCTGTGTTAATGCAGGAATAATCAGAGGTTAAATGATGGGATTCTGAGAGCTTGTAACCTATCAGTCCATCCACTTTGAATGAGCTTACCTGGGTGGTAACCATAGGCAGGTGGGATGTGGGTGGAGGTGGGGTATGGCTACAGGCATGTGGGATACAACTCCCTTTGCTCAAAATGTGAGTCCTCTGAGGAAAAACAAATAATACAATGGAAGTTGCACTTTGAAATAAAAATTACTTCTGTGGGTGTGTACTAACTGCTCTTTGCCATCATTCCAAGTAAAACATTCTGCAGTTATATTATTTTTATTAGAATAACATTGATGTATAATTAGGAATAATAGCATTTAATAAAAATATGCATAAAGAAGTTTATGAGTAGTTCTCCAAAATAATATAAGTATTAGTAAAACAATGTCACGTTAAATTCAGCCTTTCCTTGTCTCTGAATTTTTCTGCATCCGTGTGTATTGGTGGCAAAATGTGTCCTAAGTTATGTGAAATTCATGAAATAGGCATACAGTCCTTATCAGCTGTCATTTTCCATATTTATAGGAATTGAAAATTTAAGTATGTTTCTACCACAGCACTGCAGTAATAGCA
>PVKS010007969.1:0-70428 GCA_004027875.1 Aplodontia rufa | reverse complement strand
ACAGAGGGCTAATATCCAGAATTTATAGGGAACTAAAGAAATTAAAATCCAAACTCACAAAAAATCCAATTGATAAATGGGCTAAAGAACTTAAAAGAAACTTCTCTCCAGTCGAAGTTCAGAAGGCCCATAAATACATGAGAAAATGCTCTACATCATTAGCTATAAGAGAAATGCAAATCAAAACTTCAATGAGATACCACCTCACTCCTGTTAGAGTGGCAAAAATGAAAGATACAAACAACGACAGATGCTGGAGGGGCTGTGGGAAAAGAGGAACACTACTACACTGATGGTGGGACTGCAAATTGGGTGAAATTATAAATTCTAAAAACCAAAATTTCAGTTAATCACTTCACTAAAAAAAAAAAAAAAAAAAAAAACAACAACACTTTACACTTTCCTTGATGCTGTTTTATGCAGCAAAAACAAAGATAATTTTCAAAATTATGACCAAGAGGTGTAAATATTCATGGTAGAAAGAACAAAGAACCAATCTGAATTGCTGTCTGCATTTCCCATCAAATTATCAATTAATTCCATGTATTAGATTCCCGCTTCAGTCACTGATTCTCAAGTACATCATGAGTTTTTCATTTCCATTATTATGAATCAAATTTTAACTTACAGTAGTTCCTTGAGAGCAGATACCATGTCTTAGCTGTTTCTTATCTTTAATGTTAGACATACTAAGGAGAAGACAGGGAGGGAGGGAGGGAGGGAGGGAGGAAGGCCTTGCAAGGGTTTTCTCATCATCAGTCAGTCTCAGCAGAAATGCATGCTAGACTCAAACTGGTTATGATACATTCAAACAGTCTGATCAAGGGACAACTGCTTGGTTTTTTTTTGGGGGGGTTGTTTGTTTATTTGTTTTGCTTGTTTGGGTTTATTTTGCCATGCTGGCAGTCAAACCCAGGGACACACACATGCTGGGCTGAGCCACACCCCCAACCCAAGGAACAACTTTCAAAGTGGTGGGCAGGCTTAGCACTGAGGACAAGGAATAAGGTTAGCCACTCTCCAATAGAAGAGTCAAAGGGTGAAAGAATTCCTGAACTCTAGCAGAGTGATGGTAGAGAAAAGAGGGTAAGGCAGATATAGAGAGCTGTGGAGCCAACAGTGAAAGGGGAAGAGCTAGAGAAATAAACATCCAACATCGTGCTCTAATCTCCAGAATTCTTCCCATTGGTCACACCTGGCTGGAAGCCAAAGGGCAAGAGTACAGGGCAGTGAAATCCATACAGGTCAGCCATCCAGAGCACAAAGCAGGGTGGAGAAGCATGGAAAAGGGAGCCAGGGTAGCAAACAGGAGATATCCAGCACATCTCAAAATGCACACATACATAAGCATAGGCAAAAGCATACGCAACCTTCACTTCTACTTTTATGATCTTTAGATCTGGGCCAGCTTAAGACGCAAATCCGAACTTTTGCACTCGGTAGAGTGGTATCTTTGGATTTAACCTCTAAACCTCAAACTCAAAATACCACTAACAGGAGTAGCTACCTCAAAATCGTACAGATTAAATAAGATAACATGAAGTCCTCAGCACCTATGTACAGGAAGCACTGCTATCATGTGCCCCATAGCATGTAGTTCAGTACCATTTCTATCAAATCATCTTATGGTTATTTTGATCCCATTGCTGCTTAATCTGCATTTCCTATCTTCCCAGCTACATGGTAAATTCTTACAAGACAGGCAACAGCTGGGTCATTTTACTCCATTGTCAGCCCCTAATGCACCCACCTGAACTATGCTGTTTTAACAAGGCAACAAGTGTTTACTAAAAGAAACACATAACCCCTGTAATAAAAGCAGAAAGGCTTTATCAATTTATTAACCTGAAGAACATAAGTGCAATTAATGAAATTACTAGCTGTTTCCTTGGGTCTATGAAGAGCTCATTGGAATCATGGGTTAATTCAAGTATGCTTCCTCATGCAGGAGTTCTCCTGATATAAAAGTCAAGTGACTCAACAGATATACCTTCTCAGCAAGTGCTCCAAATTTTAATATACACAAACTATCAATCATTGCAATTGGGAGCAATAAGAAAAAGAGGGAAATGGGGCTTGAAAATAGAAAAAGAAAATAAAGCAGATGGCAGAGCATGAATAAAAGTCTTGGGAAAAATAAAGGCAGATGAGAAGCGCAGATCCTGGAGTTGCCCATTGGTGAGCAGGGTCTGTTAGATGGAGGTCACTAAGAACTGTGCGGAAGAGGCTCAAGTAGCAAGAGCTCAGGCAAGCGAAGTTGTCAGTGCCAAGAATACACAGTGCAGGCCTGGTGATATTGAACTACCTGGGTTAAAGAGATTAAACAGTACTTTTCAGCACCCAAGATAACAGGCATTTCTAGAACCACTATGGATCAAGAGAGAAGGATGCTGGAAGCCTGCTCCATGAGGCCAGGTCAAAAAATGAAAAAACAGCAAAGAGCATTACAAATCAGAAATGTACTGAACACATGGACAAAAAAATCAGATGGAGCAAAAAGTGGCCTCTTGGCGAAGACTACCACCTTGCCCAAAAGAAAAATTAATAACAAACATGTCACTGTGATTGGAAGGGATGATGTATCTAGAAACCATAACTGTTCCAGTCAGTAAGCATGCAGAAACCTCACACATCACGTATTTTAACTGGCAGGGATTTAATACAGAAAGCTGGTTACTGGGAGACTAAGTGAAAGGGGGGGACACAGATAATGAACACTAGTTAACTGCTAGAAACAGCTCATAACCCAAGAAACATAAAGGAAGATGTGGAGTTACCAGAATCTGGGTACCAAAGGAGGGACAGCTAAAGGGATTCTGAATAGAGTAGGGAGACAGAACAAAAGGGCTGCAACTGCTACTTGCACCTTGATTAAGGGTCATGGCAAAGCTGGTACTGAAAGTTCCAGAAGAAACTGCAACTGAGAGCTAAAGGAGAAAGGCTGACATGAGCTGAAAACAACAGCAAAGTCCAATCTCCCCTTCCTCCTCCATTTCAGCCCTGCACCAGTGCCTACTACTGCAAGAAATGAACAGGACTCCAGCTGGCAGGAGCATCTGGGAAATGTAACTTGCAGAGATCCAGGCCCAGTCTCACAAAACAAAGTGCAAAATGGCAGGTTTGAAGTTAAAACCGCAACTGAACAGCCAGTGCACTTTGATATTCACATTTTCCCTACTAGGTTTCAAGTTCTTCAACTGAAAATTCTCCAATGTGGGTTTTCCAGGAAACTAAAACTCATATTTGAGAACCAGTGAATGTCATAAAACTTTTCTGACTAAAAATAAGCGGGAATATTGCATTAGAACTCCATTCCTCTGTCATGATTATAAATCTATTTTCTATTTATTTGAGCCAGAAATTTCATAGGAGAAAGCATAAAGAAATCCTTTTACAATTGAGAACACTACCCAAATCCAACAACTTCTTCCAACAAAGGAAAATTCTTAATGGATTCCTAGTTCGCAAAATCTGTTTAAACAGCTCCTCATTCTCTACACACAGCAATGGATTCTATACTGGGATGAGTTCTGGAGCATTGACAGAACTGAGTATAGTTTATTTGGCAGGTGGGAGAGATGTGAATCTTTGGGGCCAGTGAGTAGTCATTTTCTAAGAAAGCCCCCAGTGATCCCTGTCTCCTGGAATTCACATTCATGCACAGTCCCTTCTGATGCTGAAGTAGAGCTAACCTGTATAATAATGCAGAAATGACAATGTGTAACTACCAAGGTCCTAATACACATGTGGCTTCCATTGTGCTTTCTCTTGGATTATTCACTCTGGGAGAAGTTAACCAACAGAATGTGAGGACACTCAAGCAGCCATACAGAGAGATCCATGTGGCAAGAAACTAAGGCCTTCTGCCAATAGCTGAGTGAATGAGTCACTATGCAAGCAGACCTCCTGGCCCACAGAAGCCTTCAGAGAACTGCAGCTCCAACCACATCTTGACTGCACCCTGAGACGGCCAAGCCAGAACCATCTGCTGGGCCGCTCCCAAATTCCTGACCCTCAGGAACTCTGTGAAAGAACAGATGTGTATTGTTGTTTTAGGACACTAAGTTTAGGGATAACTTATTATACAACAACTGACAACTAACATCCTCAAAGAACTCTGCTTGATTATATTTTCTCATTTCTGAGTCAAATAGACAGGATTCATTAACCATGCATTGTTCCTGGTCCCCAGATTGGCCTGAAAGGATCTTACAGCTCCATTACCATGGTTCATTTAAAGAGTCCAGCTGCTCCCACACTCTCTTTCAATTCCTCTTTTAACAAATCTTGAATTTTCTGTCAGCAAAGCCAACAGAGGAATTAAATGACCATCAGACTTTAAGCCCCCTAATACTGGAAGCACTCAAGCAGATGATCAAAGACTAAGTCACAGAGGTTATAAAAATATTTCTTACATACCTGGAAGGTAGAAACAGATTTCCTCCAATGGCTGCTAATAACACTAAAAAGTTTCTAAGACAGAAGTCTCTGGGTGTCCCAAAGCAGTGCAAAAATCCTCATTAGGTACAGCTTAGTACTAAAAATAGCCTAGAGTTCACAAAGATCAAAATTAAAATGGTTTAAAAAACAAAAAGATGCTCAGCCTCACTGATGTTGAAAGTAATTCAAACTTAAAACCAGTAAAGTATTAATTTTCATGTACATGACTAGAAAAATCTGTTTTTCAGAAAACACAATGCAGTATAAAGGTAGGGTGCGTATCAGGGCATTAGGAAATTTTCACAGTATATACAGTCGTGCACTTCATGACAGCATTTAAGACAATGATAGATCACATAGACAACAAGGGTCCCATAAGATTATATTGCCTAATTGCTATGGATGTTGAACCCCGGTGTTTTTTTTTTCCATATATTTTTTGCCACTTGTATTTGTTCTTTTGAGAAATGTCTGTTTACTTCATTTGCCCATTCATTCAATTTTTTGTTGCTACATTTTTTGAGTTCTTTATATATCCTGGATATTAATCCTCTGTCAAAAACATAGCAAGCACAAATTTTCTCTCGTTCTGTAGGATTTCTCTTCACATTCTTTGTTTCCTTAGCAGTGACGAGCTATTTAATTTGATTCTGTCCCCCTTGTTGATTCTTGATTTTATTTCTTGAGCTTCAGGTGTCTTGTGATTGAAGTCAGCACCTAATCCTATATGTTGGAGTGTAGATTGTTTTCTTCTAACAGTTGCAAAGTTTCTGGTCTCTGACCCACTTTGAGTTGACTTCTGTGCAGGGAGTCAGGGATCTAGCTTCGTTCTTTTACATACAAATACCTAGTTTTCCTAGCACAGTTGTTCAAAAGACTGCTTTTTCTCTGACATGTTTTCGGTAACTTTGTTAAGATCAGATAACTTTGTTTATGTGGATTTCTATAAAACTACACTGAGACTGCATCTACCCCAGTCAGAACGTCAATTATCATGAAAGTAAATAATAATAAATGCTGGCAAAGAAGTGGGGGGAAAGGAACACTTATACATTGTTGGTGGGACTACAAATTAGTACAACTACTATGGAAATCAGTGTGGAGAGTCCTCAAAAGACTAGGAATGGAACCACCATATGACCCCACTAAAATCAGTATATTATAGCTCTACATGCATACCAATGTTCATAGCAGCATAATTCACAACCACACCAAGTTATGGAACCAACCTAGGAATCTGTCAACAGATGAAGAATGGATGAAGAAAATGTGATATACATATACAATGCAGTCTTATTCAGTCATAAAGAACAAAATTATATCATTTGCTGGTAAATGGATGAAACTAGAGAACATCATGCTAAGTGCAACAGGCCAGTCCCAACAAGTCAAGGGTTGAACTTTTTCTCTCATATGCAGAAGCTGAAGAGAAAAGGGAAGAAAAAAGGAATTTCATAAAAATAGAAGGGAGACAAGTAAAGTACAGGAAGGCTATCGAGGGGGAGTGAAGAAGGATGGAAGAGGGGAGGCACTAAGAAATGAAATTGACCAGACTATACTATGTGCATGTACCCACGTCACCATGAATCCCAATGTTACGTATATTTATAATGCACAAATGAAAACATGAAAAAAGAACCCACAGTAAAAAAATAAAATGATTACCACCTAGAGACACCATAGCTGTCGGTTTGTATAAGTACTCCTTGATGTTCACACAACAATGAAACTGGTACGAAGCACTGCATTTCTCAGAATGTCATCATTCCATGACACGTGACTTATCAAAATTTAAATGGACATAGCTTTTGTGGCTCAGCATTTCTAGTTATAAACAAAGCTGTCCATTCACCTCTATGTATAAGTACAAAACTTGTATAAAATCTAAGGCTCACCAATTTTAAAAAATATGTAAACAAATTATAGCTCAACCAAATAAGTAACAGCAGAAACAAACAGAACACATTAGCTCTATACAGATGAGGATATAAAGCACCTTTTAAGATATACTGTTAGGAAGAAAAACAAGACATTCCCCACTGGTGTGAGAGAAAGAAAAAGAGTGACAGGGATTAGAAAAGAGGAGAGAAGGACATGTAAGCAAAGAAAATGTCTGGAAGCAGTTTTTAAAATGCTGCTCATAGTCACCTCTAGAAAGGGTAAGGAGGGACTTGAGAGAAAGTGGAAAATCTTTTCTCTTTTGTAATGTGTGCATATATTATTAATAAGGAAAACAGAAGAGGAGAAAAATAAAGGCTTAAGTAATAGATACTCCTGAACTAATTTATAATGTAGTCCATCATAGTAGCCAGGGTCTAGCTTTGGGCTTAAGACACACACAGGCACACTCAACCATCACAAATCACCTCAAGGAGGAAAAGGGTCCTTCACACTGCCAGTGCACCTTGCACTACTTAGGGAACAGAGCTTCCTCTTGCCATCTTAATGCAAACAACCTACTCAACAACCCCAGGCACTGGGAGACTAAAGTCCTGCGGCCCCAAGCTTTGTGAATCATGAAATGTGATAGAACTGCCTGTCTGAATGTTTAGGCAAAGAGCAGCAAGGTTAAAGAAAGAAAAGGAGACAGCCTTCCTATGACTAACTGGTAGAAGTCACCCAGAGCACTCATCCACTGTCATGAAGCTGGCTGCTCCTGCCCAATGACACCACCCCTGACCAGCAGCTGTGATGTTCTTCTCCTTGACCAGACCCTTCCTGAGACTGAGACCACTTCCCAGGCTGCTTCAAAGAAGTCTCACAAGTGGCTGTTAATTACTTTCAGTGTGCATGACATATAAGGGAAATTAAAGTATGGCAATATGCTTTCAAAAAAGAACATTTTTATTTTTTCCTGTTGGTCAATGTGTTAAAGAATGAGACGTTTTCCTCCTAAAATGGGCTTACATTGAGTATATTGAGAAGCAGTTTTTTGTTCATCTCACTTTAAATAAATTATAACTGTCTAAAAAGATACATTTTAAGTATCATTGAGTTAGGACCTATTTTAAAAAGAAAGAAAATAACCAGTTTTTCTTAGATTATTTAAACAGAGCTATCATGAGAGCTAAACAGAAAGTCCTCCAAACAATTCTACCCACACCTCCACTCAGGCTCACATCCTCTTCTAATTCAAATCAAGAAAATCTAGATTTCTAAAGTGTCTTTGAGTCACAGGAAAAGGGAGAAAACTTACATAATCAACCAGCCTCATTAGAGAATTTGAAATTGTTTAAAGGGAACTCATTCTATTAATAATAATTAGAAGTAAGATTTGCAGACTGAAACATAAACCAAGAGTAGAACTAAAGCTATTTTTATAATCAAAACACCAATATGAAAAAAACTAAGGACTTGAATATCAAGAAATTGCCAAATATCCAAAGACATAACATGCAGAAAACCTTCCAACTGTAATAGTTTATAGGAATCACACACACACACACGTATATATATAGAAAAGAACATGTATAACCCTTATTCTCCATATCTCTGTACAATGTAATTCCCATGAAATTCAGACCCTCATTCTTTCTGCCATATAGAACTCCTGACAAAATTTGTACTCACTGAAATCTAAAAAGCTTATTTTTACAGACATCAACTTCCATAAATTAAATGGGCAGAGGTAAAATATCTAAAGTTCATAAATATCTACCTTGTAGTTTTTGCCTAATCTTTGTGCAAAAAGAAAAGTTAATTCAGAACAATTTTTAAAGTAACATGAACATATATTCTCATTACAGTTTTAAATCTATTTATTTACTTATTTGAGGAGGGGAGAGGATGTGGTACTAAGTATTGAACCTAGAGGTACTTAAACACTGAGCTAAACATCTCCAGCCCTTTTTGCTTTTTATTTTGAAACAGAATTTCACATTAAGTTACTCAGACTGGTCTTGAACTTCCAGTTCTCCTGCCTCAACCTCCTGAGTAGATGGGATTACAGGTGAATGCCACATGCCCAGCTTAGTTCAATAAATTTTATAAGTGTGTATATATATATATATATATATATATATATATATATACTTATATATATATATATATATATATATACTTATATATATATATACCATTGTGGTTTAGAGTCTAATGTCACCCAAAAGCTCACATGTTGAATGCTTGGTCCCCAGGTGATGGCACTATTCAGAGGTGGCAGAACCTTGAGGACAGGGGCCTAGCTGAGGAAAGTTAGGTCATTGGTGGTTTGCCCTTCTCTCTTTTTTGCTTCCCAGTCACCGTTTTATGAACAGCTCTGCTCCACCACATACTCCCCACCATGATGTTCTGTCTCACCATAGGCCCAAAGTGACAGGGCCAACAGACCATGAACTAAAATTTCTGAAACCATTAGCTAAAATATGTTTATCTCAGGTATTTTGTGCCAGAAAACACATGCTCATCAAGTATTCAGAGCTTCATAAATTAAACAGGCCTTTGATGGCCAGAGCAGGAAGTGAATGACCAGTCTCACTGAACTGCTCAAATTGGTGTCCATGGGACACCATTCTCTAGGTTCATACCAGGGAAGTCCCTAGGAAGCACTCCAAGAGATGCTAAGGTAGAAAAGTTAAACAGAATTCTTCACTACAAAATTTCTCAAAGCCTTGAACATTAAATGTAATCTGCTAGGAAGAGAATGAAAGTTTCCCAAACTCATTTAAGCACAAAACATTTTGTAATCTACATGTGGTTACTGCTGGACCATTTCTCCCCTAAAATATGTAAATGAACTATATAGAGCTATTTTCTCAAATTAGACATAAGCTCAGCAAGGAGCCAAAGTTTGACCTTCCTAGCACTGAGGGGCCTGAGACAAGTAACACAATCATTAGCTTCCTCACCTGTAAAATGAAGATATATATATGACTTAATTCATAATTGTCATATGGAAATCCAAGTGGATACATACTAAGCAATCATTGATCATTATGCTTATTATCACTGATCCTGTCTTAAGTTTGCTCAGGCTGCAATAAAAAAAAGTAACAGACTGGATGGCTCAAACAGACACTTATTTTCTCACAGTTCTGGAAGCTGGCAAGTCCAAGAATAAATGATTCCATTCCTAGTGAGGACACTCTTCGTGAGTTGCAGATGTCTGCTTCTATGTCCTCACATGGCTGAGAGAGAAAGAGTCCTATTATCTCTTCCTATAAGAACACTAATCCTGTTGGATCAAGGATCCGCCCTTCTAACCTCCTAACCTTAAGCACTTCTACAAAGGGCCTATCTCCAAATAGAATCACATGTTGGGTTAGGGTTTCAATATATGAATTGGAGTGGAGGGCAAAAATTCAGACCATAGCCATTCCTCTTCCCTCTGACTCCCACCCTTTCACTCTCTAACAACTACTGCATTCCTGAAAGAATAAAAATTTTAGGCTGTTACAATATTAACAGGTTTGCCAAGTTACTGCTGGCACCGACACAGAGAGCCACTGAGAGTAAAGAGTTGGCTTGACTCTTCAGGTCAAATGAATGAAGTCACTCTACCCTGTAAAGATGGGCAAGTACAGGAAAGCTGTTGTTCTGGCTTCTGACTGCCATCAGGATACTAGCATTACCACAAAAGGGCCAGACTTGGGAAAGAGCATGGGCGTAAGAAATCAGGGCCCAATATACATCTTACAACTCCTTTCATTATTTAGTGGGAAAATCACTTTCAAAAACAAGGTTTAGCTATTGCTGGGCAGGCTAAATCAATAATGTTATAAATTTTTTAATTTCCACACAGTACACATCAAAATAAGTCATCATAATCCAATGTGAGCAGGATATAGAAGTCAGAGGTAAATAGCTTTTTAAAAGTCCAAGAAAAACTAAATGAAAATGTCTTAAAAGTGATAAAAAATTAAACTCCCAATTGTATTTCCATGCAATGCAAAAAGAATAGATGTACAATAACAAAAAAAAAAAAAAAAAAAAAAAAAAAAAAAAAAAAAAAAAAAAAAAAAAAAAAAAAAAAAAAAAGCAAACAAAACCATCACCTGTGCTAACAAGTAGGAAAGGCAACATGCTTTGGTCAGAGGGAGCTTCTGGGAACTTCTTGCCCCTGTCCTGATGTTTGGCCCATAACCACCAGCAATGCTCTCTCCTTGCTCCTGATCCACTACCCAGCAAAAGCCCTCTCACATTTCAAGCTTTACACACATATGTCCCCCTCCCATCCTGTGCTGCCCATAAACTCCAGGTCCCTCCTTAAATACTTTTTTATTCTTCAAATGAAGCCTTTATTTTAGCTATTGGAATTAATTTCCCCATGAAATGTGTAACTGTTTGGCATGCAGAAGTTAAGGTTTTCTCTTCTTTGTATCTCCAGTCTCCAGCTTCTGTGCACAAGTTCTGACACCAAATGGCTATTCAGCACTCACTCACTGAATAAACACATTTATCACCTTTTTCCTTTTTTGCGGTAACTGGAAAATGTACCCACGGGTGCTCTAGCCCTGAGTTGCAGCTAGTCCCCAGCCCTTTTTTATTTTTTGAGACAAAAATGTCATTAAGTTGCTGAGACTGGCTTCAAACTTATGATCCTCCTGCCTCAGCCTCCTGAGTAGCTGGGATTACAGATGTGTACCACCACACTGGGCACTCATTCTTGAGATACTAATAGGAAACAAACGCAGTTTTTAAAACAATTTACTTCATCAAAGTATAATTTAATGCAACTTCTAATATGGTAGGCAACAACCATATACTTAAGAAAGTAGTTAAAAAATTTTTAAATGCTAAAAATGCATTGAACCTATAAGACAAATAACATAGAAATATCTATTGATAATCACAGCAATCTATTTATTCCTGAAAGAAAACCAGAATTTTGTCAAAAGAAGAAAACCAATGTGGACAGAAATTTTCATTATTTAAAATATCAAACTAAGTGAAGTACTTACACAGGAGAAGACTGAGCACAGTATCCTGAAATGTTATCCAATCATTAAATGTGAAATGTTATCAATCATTAAAACTGATCATTTAAGACTACAAAAATATGGTACATGTTTTTAAATTTTTAAGGTAACAAAGAATAGTTGACCACAAGACTTTAGAGGGGTAAAACTTCTGGCATATTATAAACATTTCATTTTTAAAATAAAACCACTATATCTTTAAATAACTTCAGACATAAATTTACATTCTAAACAACATACTCATTTGAAATGCACAATTCAATGACTAGTATATTCACAAAGTTGTGCAAATATCAACACAATCAATTTTAGAACATTATGATGACCTCAAAAAAAAAAAACCCATGCCCCTTAGTTATCAATCCCTCATCCTCCTATAACATCTTCCCACCAGTCCTAAGCAGCAATTAATCTACTTTCCTCTCTACAGATAAGCGCATCTTAGACAACTTCCATAAACAGGCCATACAGTAAGCGATGCTTTGTGACTGGCTTCTTTCATTTAGCATCATGCTATTAACATTCATTTAAGTTTGACCATCTATCAGTACTTCTTTTTTCAACGAATAACATTCCTCCATATAAATATACATTTTATTCATTTATTCATAAGTTGATAGACATTCGTATTATTCTCATTTTTGGGTATTACGAACAATGCTGCTATGAATATGTGTGTAGAAGTTTTTATGTGGATATTCATTTTCATTTCTCTTGATTAATTACCGGAAAGCAATTACTGGATCATATCATAATTCCATGTTTAACCATTTGAAGAATTATCCACTATTTTCCAAAGCAGCTGAACCATTTTACAATTCCAGAGTCTGAGGGTTCCAATTTCTGTACATTCTCATCAACACTTGCAATTATGTATCTTTTTATTGTGGCCATCCATATCGAGTGTGAAGTGGTATCTCGTTGTGGTTTACATTTGTACTTCCCTGATGACAATGTTCAGCCTCTGTATGTTTATTGGTCATTTATATACCTTCATTGGAGAAATCCATTAAAATTTTTTCCCATTTCTAACTGAGCTGTATTTCATTAACTTATAACAGTTCTTTATACATTCTAGAAAATAGCCCCTTATCAAATATGATTAATTAAAAAAATCTCCTGTTCTATTGCCCATCTTTTTACCATATTAACAGTATTCTTTAAACATATGCAGAGAGGGGCTGGAGCAGTGGTCTGGCGGTTACGCCGCTTGCCTGGCATGCACAAGCACATGGGTTCAAACCCCAGCACCATGTACACAAGGAAATGTTTGAACAACAAAAGCCACGTGAAGAACTAAATAAAATTGATTGTGTCTTTCTCACACTCACTGTCCCTCTATCTTAAAATAAAAAACATCCAGAGAACCCTAAATACCAGATTTCATTTCCACTATAATCCACATAAAATATACAAGAAAAAATTTACATCGTACCTTTTTCTCCTCAATCGTATTTCATTTCCCCTCTCCCTCACAATGTCATCCTAATGTAACCAATTTATGCTTGAAAATCTTCATGATTTATATTCTAACATGTTTCTCTGCAACAAAAAATTTTGCCCACACTTTAAAGTTTTTAAATGCCTTTGATTTCCTATATCCACAATAATCTAAGCTCTAACATTTTGATTGATTTCAATAAACAATTATTAACAGGACAAAATTATCATAATATTTCTTGTCACACAATATATCAAAGATAAGGAATAAATTTTATTGGTAGTGGATTGCTTAGTAAGATAGATATGATAGTGGAAAGTGATAGGGCCTTAAGGTTTGTCTGATACCAAAACTATGAACCAGTCCCTTCATTATTAGGGCTTTGAAACCTTCAGTCAATGCGCCACTGAAAGCTTGTGTACAGACAGGTGTGGGAGGAGGCTGTAAAGTAGAACAAGGCTGTGGCAGAAGGAAGGCAGGAAAGAATAATCTGCAGGATGTCCAGAATGCAAGTGGTGCTTTCAGGTAGATCATCGTACTTCAAAAGGATACATCAGAAGTTGGGGATCTGGAAATGAATCTTCTCATGACCATCTGCACCTACACACTCTTGCAAGATCTTTTGGCACCCTTCTATGTGTATGCGTTTCCACGCTGGCAAAGATACGCTTTACAGGGTCTCAGATATAGCAATGCCCTTTTGAATGACAACGCATGATGACTCCTTGTTAGGTAACACACAGGCTCCCTTTGTTAACACCTCTTTCTACATAAGACTTAAGTGGGAATAGATGGAGAAAGAAACTACTTTCTCCAACAGTTCATAATAACATAATAAAGCAGTCAGGTAATTCAAATAACCAAAAAGAGTTGTATTCAATAGTTGCTAAGAACAGATCCAAATGCTGATTAATTTTATGTCATTTCTATTTTGCCCTAAAAGTTTGATGGCTTCAGATCACTTGCTACACTAGACAGCAATATACAAATAGCTAATTTTAAAATGAGGCCTAAGCTTGACAGAGCTTATGACTGGATTAATTCTGCTTACAGTCATCTAAATGTCACTTTGACAAACTAAATGTTTGTCTTGATGACATCTCCCCCTAGGCATATGGTGCTTCCATTAACTCCTGCATTATCTTTGTAGCAGAAGAAGATGCCTCATTGTTTTCAGAATATTCATAATTTACAAGGCCTCTCTTAGGTCATGATAGATAATTGCTCATAATATTGAGGGGGAAACCCCCTGCACAGATGCTATCCAGTGTGTGTGGGTTTTTTAATTATTATTAACTTCAAAGAACAAAGCATTCTCTTTGAAGCAAACACTTACTAGCCATGATCCAGATCTTAGATGAAAATATTACCTTTAAAATACAGCATAAAAAAAGAGGCTACACTAAATTTTATAATGGCAACCTTGGGGAACTCAAGAAAAATTTTTCAACTATTAAATCATGGAAGAATATAAACTCAAAATCTTCATCAATCCCATCCAAGCAGTTACAGCACTTGGCTAGCATATGCAAGTACATGGGGTCAAACCCCAGCACCCACATACACAGCTAATTGTCAGAGCAACGAAACTCATGTGAAAAACTCAGTAAAAATTAATTCTCTCTCTCACTGTCCTCTCTTTAAAAAAAAAGTATTCTTTGGGAAACTGATCACTTCTAAAATCAGTCTTGAAAAATAATAGTTGATTAAAGTGATTTTGGAGAACTGCTCAAATCACATAGAAGACTACAGGAAAAAAGATCTCAGAAATCTTTTTATAGGTAATAAAGGCAGCTGAAATTTACATTCTATGGATACTTTAAAAGAGAATAAAATGCATGTTAAATGTTTTTTTAAAATCCCTTGGAAAACAAAATACATATATATAAGACTTTCCTTAAGATTATGTTTTTTGTTTTTAACAAGAAAGTGATAGTGACAGAGAGAAAAAGAAGAATCAATTTTGTTTAGTTTTTCACATGGCTTTCTTGGTCCTACAATTCATTGTGTATGTGGTGCTGGGGTTTGAACCCACATACTCGCACATGCCAGGCAAGGGCCATAATCGCCAAGCCACTGCCCCAGTCCCCCTTATGATCATGTTTAAGAACAGCATCTTGTGCTATAATTTATCAGAAATAAAGTTCCAAAAACCCTTTTTATTTTACTCTAAGAAGTAGCACACAGCTGCAAGTAAAAACTAGAATGAACTTTCTTGTCATGATTTTCAGTTTACTTTGTAAAACACCCAATTCCAACTAAACCTTCTATGTATATTAGTCATAATTCATTTTTAAGTTGATTCACCTTTTCCAGTCAATATTGAGCCTCCTGTATCTTCTAGCTCTAATTAATAAGCAACATTCTAGCCAGATTTAAGGGGACTGAAATTATCTGTGCTTGAAGGGCTTTCTGCCCTAGAACCTTTGGCCATTTATCCCCAGCTCCTTCCCAAGAGTCTTTCCAGGAATTGAAAGTGGAAGCCTGTACTCCCACCTTGGCTCTTTGTGGCAGCCCCAAGCCAAACACTGAGCAAGTGTACTCCCTCCAATTCATAAGTCTTACTGTGTTTTGTCTTTAATCACTCCAAACAGAAACTTCTTGTGATCCTCTGGGTCTATGAATATTAACTTCCTAGAAAGCTAAAACGCCCTCTAATGACTGACCTGAACTTTTAATTCATTAATACTGCCTCACCAACATTAGCACCACTTCCCACCACCTCATATACTTCTGTATCAGCCAGAGCCCTTCCTTCAAGATGGTCTGTGTCCCCTAATTGAAAATACAAGTGAAGATCTCAGATGGGCAGTTTGCCTTTCTGAGGAGCCCCAGGTACCAGCCACCAAGTAACCCAGGGCATTTTCCACAGCTCCATTCATGAAACACTTAATATAACTTTTCAAACAATGACTCATTACCTTATTGTAATAATGTGAGCCATGAGGGGAATTCAGGGAAGTTCAGTGAGCAACCTAGAACTGTGTTCCCATCTCTACCAGTCTAGCATCACCTCTTAATAACAAACATTTATAATCCACAAAGAAAATATATGCAAATAGAAATAATAAAAAGCTTAAACTGTAATAAAGAGGCAAAACAAAACAGAGTAACTTCTACAGTCTTTCATATGTATAACCAGGGTGTGTGTGTGTTTGTACTTAGAGATAAGCCTCAGGCCTAACTTCACTAAAAGATATAATGATATAATAAGATGCTTGAAACTACTTTTAATAAATTTAAACAATTAAAAGAGCAAAAACTATATTCACCTGAATATTTTCAATGTTTCTTATTGGATTATTTTGTAACAACAGATAAATATGTACGCACACAAATATACATAATCACCATATCTCCTACAACTGTGTGTGAACCACAAGCAACACTGCTTATAGTGATCAGATTTGCCAAAATGATACACATTTCTTTATCAAGTAACCAATAAATCAAGTACAACTCTTGAAATGCTCAGCATTACATTTCTGAAATTTTCAAAATATATTAAAATTGGGTACATGCAAAAGAAGAATTTGTATTTATACGTTAAATGGAGTTAGATTTTTAGGTTTGGTAATTATAGATAAACTTAATCACCAATTCAAAGACATCACAAAATGCACAGGTAAGCCTTCATTTGACTGGTCATTCTGTACACTACAGAATGTCTAGCACCCTTTGTGTCAGTCTTGTCCTCAATCCCCACCCCCAATCCCTATCCCCATCTACCACCACTGGCCCAGCAAACACCAGCAGCACATTCCATTCTTTGGTACAACCAGTTAGTCACCACCAAATCCCAAAACACACCATTAGGAGGCAGTGTCACTACTGCTGAATAAAGCCATTCTAGAAAGTATTTACTGGGGATCAAAAGACACCAGACATCACAAAGTGAATTTAATAAAAAGAAAAAGAAAAAAGAAAAGAAAACACCAAGATTTAGAGGAGAAAGAGACACAATATAAAATACTATAAAAGAAAACTATAAACTGCTAATAGATGGTAGGATAACATCAGACTTCAGGAGTTTGTGAACCAGAAAAAAATTATTTCATTAATTTGAAGACACAGTGTTTTCAGCTAATTTTGCCATGAAAGGTCCTTTTAAAAAATAATAACTGCCATTCAGACTAACTATGGAAACGAGGCAGGAAAGAATTTTTCTCTGAATTCAAAACAGATATAAAACAACAGTACTTTTAGGCTGTTGGAAAACCTCACCACATTATTCTTTACTCATTTTGCTACAGGCTGGTAAAAATTTATGAGACTGGTATTTTGTTACCATCACACCATATCCTTGCAGATCCAAGTATGTTTTGTGGACCAGTAGCATCAGCATCTCCTGACAGTTTGTGAGAAATGCAAAATTTCAGATCCAACCTCAGATTTACTGAAACAAATTTCCTCTTAACAAGATCTCCAGGAGATTCACATCCACATCAAGCATCATCCTATTTAGATCATTCAAATCCTCCAATGGATGAAATTCATCCATAACCTTCTGTATTTAAAATGCAGTAATGGCCTTCAATTCTTGATTTTCCAAAGTAGGTTATTGAGAGATCCTAGAAAAATCAGAATTCAAGCTGAAACAAAGCAGACAACTCCTATCCTAAAAAATCAATCATGTTTCTTTCATAGGTTAAACTTGGTGACCTTAAAAAGCAACTGGGGGAAAATAAATTGCCAATCACAAACAAATAATAATTCTTGACTTTGCAGCAAATTTCATGTAAAATTGAGTTCCACGGCTTCTACATGAGCAAATGCATTCAGGAACTGCGCTAAATTACCTCTTGTCCTGATTGCTAACTCTTGCCTTAAGACAAACCAAATTTCTATCACTATCAGTTAAGAAATCAGCTTTTTGTTGAGGTGATTTGACACATGCTCTAAATGAATTCATATTCTGAGATCTTTTATGCCACAATTACATTTTCTAACAAAGAAAATCTCTTTATGTATGTGTTAATTATACACAAGGACATAAGGCACACATTCACATTCTTTTCTGTGTCACTCTCATTGGAAACTAACTGCTAATACTATGAAATGCCTTTTCTACACAAAAGAAAAGTTACAGCATATATCTGTGCTAACCAATGAGGTACCCACCAGCCTCAGAAGGCTATTGAACACCTGAAATACACAAGCAAATTTTGAAGACACCAAAGAGAAAATAAAAAAAAATTTCAAAAATAATTTCTATAGTGACTGTATATCCAGATTGTAATATTTTCTGATATTTTGGATTTAAAAAAAAAAAACATTAAGAGGGCGGGCGACATAGCTCAGGGGCAGAGTTTTGCCTAGTGTGTACAATGCCTGGGGTTTAATTCCTAGTAATAAAAAATTGTAATACAATAAAAGTAAAGTCCTCAATTTTAACGGTGACTACTAGAAAATTTTTAATATTTAACTTGCATTGTATTTCTAGTGGACAGCGATGGTCTAGAAGATCATTAAAATTATGCTGAACCTTAAATTGAAAAAAAATTATACAGATATAAAAATCCCAAATGCTAGGGAACAACTGTAAAAAAATATGTGTACTGAGATATCTCAGCCAAACAAAAAGAGGACAGGGGAAGTGTTCAGCATTTTCAATCTTTTTTTATTTTAACACATAGCCAGCAAGAGAACACTTTCTGAAATGTTTCTACAGGAGTCCCTGAATTTACACTCCAGGGGGAGAGAGAAACATCAAGCATTTACTACAAGGAAAGCGAGGGGAGGAGCAGACATGAACCAAAGTGCAGCCACAGGGATGACCAGTTCTCTCAGAGTCTAGGAATGCAGGAGTGGAAAAGATAAACAAATTCCATTGACAATAGCCAATAATTTCCTGGCCTAACCCATTCAAATAACTAAGCCTTCCCTCTTCTAAGTAAAATGGGAAAAGTAAAAGCTCAGTCTCACCTCCTCCAGGAATGGAGAGCAGCTCCATGTGGAAAACACTCTGAGGATGATCACATTGATCTGTTGAGGTGCAACTTCTAGATTAAAATTAACTCACAGTTCTTCCACAGTACAAAGACAGAAAAGCTTTTAAGGGGTTAAAAAGTAGATTTAAAAAATGTTCCTTAATAGAAAGACTTCCACACACGCACTCCACTTCTGTCAGAACAGCATCCTCGGATGCAGGAAAATGGTGCGGTCAAATTCAGTTTGGAAATAAGACTATGTCTCCCAAGCAAGCAAAGTAGCTCAAGCCATCTCCAATCTAGGCAGATTCCTCTCATTCCTGGCTGGGGAACAATCCCATCACTTAGGAAATCTGGAGCTCTGCCAACAAGGCTGCTTTTGCAGCCTGCTGGGGGATGGGTGGGGAGGGTGGAAATGTCTGGGCAGCTGGCTTGCATCACAAAGCCTTCTCTCTTAGAAAGGCTTATGATGAATTTCCTAGACATCACACTACACAATATTTCAAGTGATTAACTGTAAAAATATCACATTTTAAAAATAAATGTCCAAGGTGTATAAGGTCAATAAGTACATGAATTAAATCTGATGAAAATATTAAACTGTTCTGCTCATTTTTAAATTGCTTGCATTAAGCTTTACCTCAACACATCTATATGGAAAAGAAGGAAACTAATACATTGAGAGCTTACTATACACACCAGATACTTCCCTAATCTACCCCAGAAGAGCCTGGACAGGGCTACAGGTTATGGCAGCAGGCAATTCAGCCCTGCACCTGTAATAGGAGATGCCTCACAGCATTCCCAGACCAGGACAGTGAGGTTCAGAATGATCAAGCAACTGTCTGCTCATGGTAAGAAAGCACCTGAGTGCTACAGCACAGACGTGAATCCATACCTAATGCTGAATCTTCTCATAACAGCTTCCTGTTATTGCCAAATCTTTGCCCTAATCCATAAAGCTGTCAGATGCATTGTATTCTCTCCTATGCTCACAGGGATGGTTGCTAGCCATTTCTTCTTTCTTTCCTTTAAGCCAAGCTGCCAATAATCCCACCACAGCCTGAGATGTTCAGTCTTCAGGGATCTAAAGAATATGTAACAGGATTTGCACTTTTCAAACTATGTAAAATTATATGTTCAATCCTATAATCCTGGAACAGAGGAAACATAGAACATAAAAAATAAAATGCATTTATCTGAATGGACAAATTAGTAATTGACTCATATTCTTTGTCACTAATGTTATAATATTTTGGAAATAACTATCATTATGAAATCCACATTACTAGGGTTTCTAGGTCACAAACGTCCCCTATTCTAGTGCTAAATGCAATGTCTTTAAACCCTGACTCAGTTAAAACAAAATAGTGAGGTGAGGGTGAGAGGATGGGACACTTAACTTCCACACAAAGCTCCACTGTAAGAATGGAAAATTGGAAATATGGAACCTGGGGCACAGGATGTGCCTTCTCTGAGTATGATTTCCTCCGCTTCAATCCAGAGATAAAAATATGGCCCCTCCACTTCATAGAGCTGTTACAGGAATTCACTGAAAGAATCTGAAAGTTTTTTGTAAACTCCGAAGCCCTATAAAATCTGTTGTGAACATACAGTGACACTTCTGCCTGGTGTAAGCCAGCAGCAGAAGGGGTTTCAGGGCCTCTAATGATGACAAAGAAGGCAGCTGTCTGTCTCCCTAATCCCATACACCCAATAACTCAAAATCCAGACAAAATCATCACTAGGTTGGAAGGCTGAAGAGCTTTTTTTAAACAACCAAGAGAGAAAATAAGCACTAATTTGAATAAAAGGCTTGAAAAACCAGGAAGGCATAATCGCCACCACAACTGCCATCCGAATCAAGTCTTTCAGGGATAACGGAGGGCAGTGGTAACTGCTAGAGTGATCAAACATGAGACAGAAATTTCACCATAAAATCACTTAAATCTGAAATGGCAGGCACAATGATTAAGTGTTCTACTTTTTTAAAGGGGATTGGGAAAAAAACCTTAATTAAGAAAACAAACCTAATATCTTAATGCTGAGAACTTTTCTGATTCTCCTTTCCAGCTGTGCTTTTTCTACCTTTTCTGATACTATCACCATGCCAGCATCCCAATCTGCCATCAACCTTGCCAAAGAGATGATTTTATGGAGAACAGCCCTTTAAAGAAAGGAAAGTAACTAAAGAGCTCCAAATTCAACTACAGAAAAAGCTACCTGTCCTTTAAAATAAAAAGATGTCTAATTACTGGTTTTTGTGTCCTCATGCTGTCCCCTCAGAAGGGCATAGAGCTACTCTTGGTCCCTGGCAGGAATCATCCAAGTCATTTGACGTTCTGCATTGTACAATTTTAGACCACACATCTCTCTCAGAGGGAAGAACTAACATGATCACAAACTCTAGAATGAAAAAAATATATGAAAGAAGATAAGGACACAACACAAATCTAACATAAAGGAAATTTTTAAAAATTCCAAAATATGGAATGTAAGACTGTCAGTGAGATGACAAATGGCACATAACTACATTAGTAAGGGAAGTATAAATATTCTTTACACAATAGTCACAAATAGAAGGAATGAAAACCAGAATGTGCAGATGGGTCAGAAACTCAAAAAGCTTTAGAAAAAGAAAGAAACAGGGCTGGAGCGTAGCTCCAGTGGTACAGCACTTGCCCAGCATGCACAAGGCCCTAAGTTCCATCCCCAGAAGTGCCAAAGAAAGAAAAGAAAAAGAAAATTATAGTTAGACGAAAGAAAACAAGAATATGGAACCCCAGATAATACTTTTTAAATGGGGAACACTGGGTAGAAACTTTGATCTAAGACAGGATGATAGAAACGGATTTCCTTACACAAGATAAATAAACAGCATAAACTATTCAGAATGACAGGAAGAGCTCAGTAAACACAGAGTAGTGCTTAGCATGTCTGGGATAAGGGCACGTCTCCCAATTCACTAACAAGGTTCCTAGGCACTGCCCTACCTTCCCATAGCCTCCTCCCCCACTTAGACGATGGACAACTCCCAATTAAAAAAAAAAAAAAAAAACCCAGTGCACTCATGTGCAATCCTAAGTGTTTAATTTTTTATATATCTTGGGGACAAAAAGGAAAAACCAAAGACACAAATAGAATTAACCACAAAATATGTGCTCAGGGATCACAACTTTTTTTGTCCAGTTGCCAGGTGGAAACTTCTGGGAAAGGTTATCACTCTGGATTAATAGTTTTTATAGAATTTTAAGACCAATACAAAAAAAAAAAAAAACCCATAACCTCAAAATCATGAAACACTACCACACAAGTGGTGAGTCATTTTATGTTTTTAAAAAGTGTACACATTATTCTAAATTGTAGTTTCCAAACAAATCACAGGAACCAAGAAAACAGGTACAGAATTATTGGCAGTGCACAGAATCTGTCCTGTACTTTGTAATTAGATAAGAAAGGCTCTTTAAGGCAAACACCACAGAATTTATAATAAGTACCTACTCTAAGAAGGAAAATCAATTTGTATGTAGTACTGTCATTTTGTACTTTGTCTCTCAATTAGTCCCACAGTCAAGGACCACCCTACACTCAGCAGTAATTTGCAACGTAAAAATTACAATTCAACAGTAAATGTAACTCAATCGTCCTTCAGAGTAGGGGAGCTCTACTCTCAAAGGCCAACAATCCAGCAGGCCTCTGTCAGCTGCTGCTGGCTGAGGAATACCAGGGCTTGTCTGGGTCAACCCAAGATGTGAAAGGTCTAGCCCAGTGGCCCTGCACTAGTTGTTTAATTGCTCTAAACCACAATTTCCCTATCACTAAAAGTAGAAATAATAATGCCACTATTATTGGGAAAATAAAATAACACACATAAGGAAAAAAACATTCTAGGTAAGACTTGTCCCATCGATCCCCATCAATAAATGATTGGTGGATTTCTATGGCAGTCTGAAAGAAAGAAAAAAGTACAAATTTGTCGCTCCCCGCAGGGTTCTGGAGCGGGGAGCAGGCAGAAGGACCTCGGCGGACCTTAGCCGTTCCCCGGGGCCGGCAGGACACTGGGAACCGGGCACCGGCAGGACAGGGCTGGGGACCAGGGGAGAGGAGTCGCTCCCGCAGCGTTCCATAGCGAGGACTGGGCAGAACGACCCGACCCTGGGCCGTCTTCCAAGGGGCCGAGTTAGGAAGGGTTGGGGAGCCGGGAACAAGGGGGTGACCTCCGGCGGCCGGAACACGGGACCTGCATCTTCTACCGCTGCTGATCTCTCTGACGTCTCTGCTGATCTCTCCGGTTCTATGCGTCTTCTCTGCTTTCTCCCTTCAGGACAGGGCTGCTTGCTTGCTTTTCTCCGTCTACTGCTTCTTTCTTTGGCTGCTTCCTTACCTGACTAGCTGCTATTCTATTTATCCATTAGAGCAACCAATAGGGTTACAGTGCAAACACATTTCTCCAATTGTAACAAATGAGTGGCCTAATAGCTTAGTCATGCGGTCAGGCAATTTGCTAATTACAAGCCAGCTGGACCCCTTAGAGTTGTTTACCACCAATTCTTTTACAAGCCAGCTGAGCCTCATGTTCCCAACCCAAATTGTGCAAAAGAAAAAACATTACCAAAAAGACCCCCAAAGTGTCACCTGTATTTTTTTCAAGAAGCATTTGCCTGGTACCCATTAGGTTCAAAGGATTGTGCTGTACAAATGAGATCTGCAGAGAGGAGGGACATGCTGCCTATGCCCACAGGAACAACATGAACATTCCTTGAGGCCAGATCCAGTCAGTGCTGGGTCATAGCAAGTCTGCTGTGATGGGGAAGAGGGAGCTTAAGATGGGATGACCTCATAGCCTGTTTCCTCATGTTTAAAATAAGGAGGCTCCAAAAGTTAGATCACTGGTATCAGTAATAATGGTAGGCAGTTGCTGTGTGCCTCTGAGCCTGTGCAGGTGATGCAGGGCTCACCTGGGGAGAAGGATGAACAAACACCATATGCATACCATGCTGAGCATGATGGGTGCTGTGGTCCAGCTCTACAAAGTGGTGGTGCCTACACTGTGCCAGAACTTTGAAGGATTTACAAGCATTATTGTAGTAATCTTCACAACCTTGCCAGGTAGAGATTATTATCCTTGTTGCACACATAGGGAAAAGTAGGCTCTGAGGAGGCATCACAACAGACTGTAAATTGAGGAGGGAAGTGGGAGGCAGAGGGGGATTTCAGAGCTTCTGCTCCTGGGCCTTCCACTCACCACCCTGCATGACTCCCACCTCCTGGACAAAAATACAAAGTTAGAGCCAGAGATGAATGTGCCAATCCACTGATCAAAAACAAATCTCAAAGGTAAACACCCTGCGCAACCAACTGCTAAAGCAGATTCCTATGACTCATCTCTGCCTTGCTGATTCCCCAAATGATAGTAAGTAAATGATACCATAAGCAGTTCAGAAATATTTCTCAGGTTTCCAACTAGACATAAATATCAGACATCTCCAAGGACATGCGTACATGTGGCTTTCATTGCAGTATTTAATATATATACTAAGAGCAAAGGAATGTCAACTAGAAAATAAAGGTATATATCTTTTTTCTTTCTCAACAATTTTAGAAATTCCTCAAAACAGCCTTAAAATAATTAAACATAATTGGTACTTATCTAACACAGCATGCTTAAGAAATTCACCAACAAAACTTATAGAAAGCATGAGGCCCTTTTGGTTATTAAATAACTAGAGAAACTGAAATAATCAATAGTTAATGTTCCTGAAAATTTTTATACTGAAAAAGTACTCATTTGAGAGCTACAAAAAAGTAACAGCTTTCATTTAGAAAATTACAAGCATCAAGAGGGGGAAAAACTGATAAAATAATTTCACAGAGTACCAGAAAGGAAGAGATAACTTGAAAATGATTACATTATACACCTACAAAACCCAAAGGAAAACTAATGGAATTAACAGAGTTTAGTAAAAATAGCAGAACACAAAATAACTGCATAAAAATCTATAGGAGTAAGAACAAGAGAAACCAATTTTTGTTCTTAACTAGAAATTATCTTTTTTTAAAAAAAGATGTCTCAAAATATGGTAGCTAAGGGCAGAGTTTTTTAAAAAACATAAATCAATGCTTTATGAAAAGGTCAATATTAACAACAATTAAAAAGACTTGAAAAATACTGGGTTATATCATGTTACAGCAAGAAGGTTATGGAAGCATACGTGGAAATGGATAGTCTTTTTAAAATTCTGAAAGAAAAAAAATTTTAAGAGAGAGGGACAGTGAGACAGTGAAAAAGAGAAAAATCACTTTTATTTAGTTTTTCATGTGGCTTTTGTTGTTCCAACACTTGGTTGTGTATATGGTGCTGGAGTTGGAACCCACATCCTCACAGATGCCAGGCAAGCACTATGCTGAGCCACTGCTCTCCAACCCCAAGAAAAATTCTTTTGCTAAATAGAAAATTCTATTTTTCTAAGTTCCCAATTTTTCTGTATCATCTGTATTTTTTCATCTTCCTAATAATGACCATGTGCTATTTTATAATATAAACATTTAACAGCATTAGAATTAATAATAAAAATATAACGTTTTCAAATGTAATCTTTGAGTTTTCAGACTATCTTCGATCAAATGTACAGTTTTCTTAAACTCTGCATATATGTCAACTGGGTTACTAGAAATAGGTTTAAGAGCATTAGAAATGTTACACATAATTTGATCAGGATTAAACAGTAGAAACACAGAAACAGGGGGGGAAAATAACTGACTTAGTTTCATTTCTTTCCTTTCCTTTACTCTTGAGATCACTATAATTTTAAGTGAAAGAAACAGGCTATAACTACAAGCAGCATATCACACTAGCCACCAACATGCCCAGTGGAAATGGTTTGTAGCTCTCAAGTGTACTTTAAATGCCTCCCAAACAAACAGCAGGAAGGGCTGACAAATACATTCATTTTTAAAGTAAATATTAACTTAATGAGCTTGGTAACCAGAAAACCGATTCTGCTTTCTTGATATTTTCACTTCCACACTCCTTCTCAACAAAATAAACAAATAAAAAAAATAAAAACACACTAATAGGGAGCAAATTCTTCTCCCACTTTTGAGTCCAAATGGTACCAGAAAATAATCTGAGATCACATTTTTTTTTTTAAGAGAGAGAGGGAGAGAGACAGAAAGACAGAATCAATTTTATTTATTTTTTCATCTGGCCTTTATTTCTCTGACACTTAGTTGTGCATGTGGTGCTGGGGTCTGAACCAGTGTCTAAACCAGGATCCTCGCACATGCCAGGCAAAGTACTCCAACCACTGAGCCACTGCTCCAGCCCCTGAGATCACTCTGTGTTTTGTCTGCACATCTTCCTAACTCGACTGATGATAAAAGCAGAAGACAAAGCAAATCCAATACGTACATGCCAGAACAAACCACAAGTGCAGTGGGGAGCATTAGGCCCCCACTAATTTTTAGAGGCCATGAGTCCACTGTCAAAGAGCACAATGGAGCCAATCTTTATAGAGCATGTCCATCCCCTGCCTGCAAATTTTTTTCTTCTTGTCCTGTCTGCACACACACAGCCACGTACCAGAAGAGTATTATGTCTGTCTCAATGTTAGGATGGCATTAAAGGTCACTAAATCTACCAGATGTAGTGCCTAGGCCACAAACAGGTTAGGGAAAGAGGAACTGAAGTGCTGGTAGGTGAAACATTTGCCAAAGACAAGATGGAGCTATCTGTCCCCAAATGATTTTCAGAACAAAAGGGAAAAAGAAACTCCAATTATACTGAACCATGGAAACCAGAAAGAGGAGGAAAACAAAGAAAATTTTCTTTTCTGAGCACTCACCCTAACAATAAAAAAGACTGCAAAAACTCAATGTCTTCCTACCCCATGTCCACCTAAAATCCTTCATCTTTCTAAGACACAAATATTTAAAAGATCTCCCTGTTTCCCCTATATTTTTAACCTTCACAAAGATTTCAGCCTGTGACAGTATGAAATAAATATGAAGGGTTTCACATACACAAGATAATAATCCAAGTTCATATAGTCAGGACTCAAAAGAAAAATAATGAATTCATTACCTGGCAAGTTCTATTCAATACTAACCATTTTTGCCTTGTTCAATGAAGGTAATTCACACCCACTGAAAGATGATCTGACGCTGTTTTCCGAACATGTCAGTTAAAGCACACCCCAGCTTCATTCTCATCACTCCTGTGGCTTAAGTCAATCTGTAGCTTACCTGGGGGCTCCATGTTACCTCATCCAATACTTTACCCTTCTCAACCTATACTGTCTGCAGAACCCAAATGTCCAGCCAGAAATTTTTATTAAATAAAGTACTCCTCAAAGAATCAAGTCTATATCTCATCAAAAAAAAAAAAATTCCACCCAATACCCGCCTAAATCCAAATTTAAAAAAAAAAGTTTTTATGAAACTTGAAACTGAAATCTGAAATTTAAAGGGTAATTTTGAAAAAAGATCCCTTTGATTTCACAGTAACTATTCAACTATATTCTCCTCTGCAATGTTAATCTAATTTTTAATCTCCTTATTAAGCCTTAGTCCCCTCTCAATAAAATCATTGTTACCTTGGCTCAAAAATGACACAGATATACTAGAGAAATCCTTTAGATTTATTTACTATCATGTCTTATTAGGAAAAACCATTCACCTGCTAAAATTATTACCTTAATTAGGTCCTTCCTGTCCTTAAGATTGATATCATGAAGCACCTGTGTATAGTTTCTGCCTTCTAGGAGACAGCCAGTGAAATGTATATACACCAACTCTGGAGGCAAAAATACTGACAAAGCTGGAATTGTGCATTAAACCACTTTCTAGCCGAAGGGCTCCAGGCATGTCACAACCTCAGTGATCCTCAATTTCCATATTATCCTTCTGTTGTATCTCCTTTTTCCGGATCTCTACCCACACACAGAAGCAAATATCTTACAAGGCTGAGGGCATATTTTATACACAAATGTTGATTTCACTTTGACACTATAATTTTTGTTTTAGGCTTTTTGGTATTTTACACATTCTCTACAATGACATAACTACTTTTCTTAGTGATGAATATCAAAATGAAATAAAAAATGTATAATGCAGTAAAAGAGGAAAAAGTTGTTTAAAAAAAAAGACTAGAATGAGTTAAATATACCTAACCATGTTGTCTTTAAAAAAAGCATTCAAATGAAGGAAAATATATATGTAAGATGAAGTAATAAGGGAAATATAGGGAATTATGCAGATAGTCCAAAGGAGCCAAAACTGGCCATCCAATTAATGACATTCAAAAGAGTTTCAATATTTTATCTTCTAACAACTAAACAAAGGAATATAAGTACACAATTTGCAGTGTGTCTTTCAAAGTACATATTTATTTATCTATTCTTTCAAGAATAAAGTACTTCTCTTGCACACTTAACACATCATTTAGTTAAAGTAATACAAACCTCTAGGGGAAAGTTCTGAACTCAATTAAGGCATCTAGGGACAGTCCATATGTTAGTAGGCCTTCTGCACACCTGAACCCCAACATCTAACGACCCAAGGATTCTCATTAATATGATTAAATGGTCTTCTTTTAAGATAAGAGAATTGAGCACTGCAGGACATTTTCCATCATATTCACTTGAAAACAATATAAAAAGAGCTATAGAGCTAAAGATTTAAAATAAATGAGCATCTACAACACAAACGAATTTGCAATTCATACCTTGAACAGCTTAGCATACGATTTTGTCTCATCAATCTTATTTACCTACCATTCTTTTAAATCAATGAAAAATGTTTTCATTAAAACAAAAATGTGACAATAACTAATTCATGGGCTGGAGCAATGGCTCAGCAGTTAGGGCACTTGCCTGGCATGATCAAGGATGCAAGTTCCAACTCCAGCACCACATACACAGCAAACTGTTGGAGCAATGAAAACCACATGAAAAACTAAATAAAATTGATTCTATCTACCTATCTCTCTCTGTGTCCCTCTCTCTTTAAAATAAATAGACAGGTAGACAGATAATTCATTTTTATCAGTTGTAGAATAATGTTTACTTATCCCACTGTTTAAAACTTCTTTATCGGGGCTAGTAGCGGTGGTGCGGCGGTTATGACTTTTGCCTGACATGTGCAAGGACACTGGTTTGAACCCCAGCACCACATACACAATGAAGTGTTGGAGCAATGAAAGCCACATGAAAAACTACATTAAAAAATTCTCTCTCTCTCACTGCTATCTTTAAAACACACACACACACACACACACACACACACACACACACTTACTTCTGTATCAATGTTTGAGTTTTCTTTTTTTGATTTGAATATCCTGAATACTGATGACATTAATAAATGCATAACTGGCCGGACATGGTAGCCCATGCCTATAATCCCACAACTCAGGAGGCTTATTAAGCAGGAAGATCATAAATTTAAGACCAGCCTCAACAACTGAGGCTTTCAGTCTAAGTTGAGAAAGACCTGTCTCAAAATAAATAAAAAGGGTTAGGAACATAGCTCAATCATAAAGTGTACCAGTACCAAAACAATAAAATAAATAAACCAAAAAAATGGACTGGGGATATAGTTCAGTGATAAGGCACCCCTGGGTTCAATCCCCAGTAACAAAAAATAAAAATACACAATTTTAGAAATGTTGTCATCTTTGTTCTACATCAAAAATCAGAAAAGTAGGATCTGAAACCAAGAGCTACTCCAAAAAAATTCAGACTGCCACAGATTGTACCAACATCCATCATTAGCTCCTTTCTGATAGTTCAGTAATGGATATTTCTTAAGAGTGGTTCTCAATCACTTTATCATCCAAGCACACTTGAGGAATATGACATGTTCCCCTAAGTAACCCTGACTAACTACAGTGCAGTGTTTTAAAGTTTGTGACCTCTGGGTAGGGGAAGTAAAGGGGCATGAACCAAAATCTGCCAGGAATATTTAGAAAAAACTCAGCCTTCACCTCTGCCATAATCCATCACTGCACTACAGTGCTGCTGCAATCATCTGTTTTTGAAAATCCTTTAAAACAGAATAAATAAATAATGCTCAGAGATAACTGTTATAGTCATAGCCTGGCCTGATGGCAAGAAATAGTCTAGAGAAATATTTCAGTTTGTTTCCATGAAGACATATGTCATGGGTGATAATTTCAAACCTGGCACATTCCCATGGACATACTCTGCAACTTGCCAAATTCCTGATACTCTAACTGCAACTCTACCCTTTTCCACCAGAGGATCATCAAAACACAACTCAGAGACTGACACCAATCTGCTGTTTTTATTAAATGAAACTGGCTGCACACTTGAGTATTTCAGCTGGTTGGAACATGGTGTTGTAGCAATATATTTGAGGCCTGCTAAACTAGAATGAATAAGAAGACACCTTCCAGGCATCACATTGACCATACTTTAGGGCATCCACAGATTGAGAAAATATAAACACATACCATTGACTACTCCAAGAAACCCTGGGATTTCTATTCATTTCCAAGTTTCTTTCATACTTAAAAATATTATTTGTAAGACTTGAAAAATGCATTTTTAATCAATGAAAATCAAATATGTACTTTCCTGGTAAATTTTAGTCTGAATATACAAGTACATGTTGCAAACATTCTTTCTTACTTTTAACTATATGGTCATAAAAATGTTACAGACTTTTTTTTTTAATCCAGGTATAGTAGTGCATAACCATAATCCCAACTTTTCAGGAAAAAAGAGCAGGAGAACTCAAGTTAGAGGCCAGCCTGGGCATATAAGCAAGACCCTGTCTCAAAATAAAAATTTAAAAAGGGGTAGTGATGTAGTTCAGTGGGAGAGCACTTGCCTACCATGTACAGGCCCAGTACCACAAAGTTTTTAAAAAAGGAAGAAAAAAAGATTTTTCCAAAACATTCCTGACCCATATATATGTATAATATTTAATATTATAGAATTTGAAGTAGCTATTAAAAAGACACATGAAGGCACTGGAGAGGTGATATGGTGCTTGCCTTGCATGTGCCGAGTCTGTGGGTTAGAACCCCAGTACCACGTACACAACGAAGGGTCAGAGCAATGAAGGCCTCGTGAAAAACTAAATGAAATTCTTTCTTTTGCTCTCTTTCACACTGTCCTTCTCTCTTTAAAAAAAAAAAAAAAAAAAAAGACATGAAAACTATTAATTTCATTACTAAAAAATTAAGCATACAATGTTGTACCATAAGACACTATAATAAATAATACTGCCACCATTCGACATCTTTTAAAAAATACACAGGCTCACACACTCTTTAAAAAAAAAAGAATTGTTAATAAAAATGTTAATAAACTAAGAATTAAAACTATTAAGAAACAAAATTTAAAACTAAACAGTAAATTAAAAGAATAACCAAAAAACAACTTTATATTAAAAACAAAACAGACTCAGAAAAGTATTACTTCAATTATTGCCTTTACATTGTGAAAGAGCTCATTCAGGAAACTTAGTCACTGATGTATCCTGAAGAAATTAAACTTGCAAAATCAAGAGCAAACTGTTGATTCCAAAATTTTGTAACTATGCCATTTGTAAATTTATGACACTGAGAATAAGAAGCAGTAAATGTGTTTGGACTACAAAAAATCTAGTCTAGACCACAGATTCCAATCCTGAGAAAACCCTGTACCACTGTCTTAGCTGATTCAATTATCATATGGCACTCAGCATGAGAGAACGTCTCAGCCACAACCCAGCAACCTAAAGATTTATAAATCAACTCAAATTCCAGTCAGAGGGAAACTGGGAATAATATAGTCCCTGTAGCTAGTCCTACTTTGTACTCGTGCAAGAAAATTAGAAGTACTTTGGTTGTATAGAAACACTTACTACATCAAAGGTTAGCTTTCTGCAAATTCAAACACACCAATCAGAGCATGGCCTAGGAGGGTGCTGCACAGCCCTTTCAGCAGAGACTTCCTGCCTAATGAGCCTGCCTTCAGGATGTGGGGTACTTACACAGAAGAGGGCATACTCAAGCTTCCAATTTCTGTAATGTTCTGCCTTTCAGAATGATGAATATGAAAGTGATTAGTTCCCCCAAATGTCATACACTTTGCATTTTGTGACATGCACTTCCTCTCTGAATCTTTACAGCACTACCCAGACATTCCAGCCACTGTCTGGGCCCAGACATAATTATGGTAATTGTGTCTACCATAATTAGAGAGATGGTAAATCTGATCAAACATTTATAAAAAGAAAAAAACTGAAGCACAGAAAGTGTAAGAATGCAAAAATTTAAACTAAATTGCCAATGAGAGAATAAGGAGGAAGTGTGGTTCTTTTGTAACTATCTAAAATGTTGATTAGAAATATAATAACATACTGCATCTCTGACATAATCAAACAATGGTCTGCAGATTTCTACAGGATAAGTTCACATCATCTAAGGTTGGCAGATTTGACCATGGTGAAAACAAAACAGAATATAAAGTAATGCAAAATGTAAAGTAACGTAAAAGAGAAAGTGAGACTCACTCTCTGCCCAGACCCAACACAGAAAGCTGCTAGGAGCTGGTCGAGCTGTGAACACCCATTAAGATTAACCTCTATGAGCACAACAGATCAAGAACCAGGCTGAAGCATATGCACAGTCTGGCACAAAACAGGCATTTATACACATTTGATACACAGATCTTTAAATAGGTGGATAGAATGACGAGGGAAGTCTGCAGCGGAAAGAGGGGGAGAGGAGTGGTGTGACCAGTGAAGAGCTTATTGAGTTGAAACAGGTAAAAGGGGCAAAGTTCTGAACTGCCTGAGATGGCAGCAGCTGATATCATAATGCAGAGACAACTGCCCAGAGTAGTAAGGTAGGCAGGAAACAGATCGTGAAAGGCCTGGATAGATCAGCCCATGGAATGGACTTGAACTTGAGACTGACATGGAGCTTTTAAAGTAGCAAGTAGGAGAATAACACCATCTGTATTTCAAATCCATCATTCTGTGTGAATGGAAGGTAAGCTGTAGGCTGGGAAGCCAGTCAGAAGACTAGTGTAAGTCCAGGCATGAGATGTGAGGCTGCAGGTGCCTGCTACTCAGTGGGAATGGAGGGGACAGCAGAGTTTCAGGGATGTGGGGTTTGCAGAGTTAAGGATGCTATCAGGTTTCCACCTTGAAAAATAATGTGACTAGAAAAACCAAGCTCCAAGTTAAGAGGAGAGAAGAAGCAGGTTTGTGGAATACAGGAATTGGTGATATTTTGTATGTGCTGAGTCCAAGATGACTGAGACACAAAGGCAGAAACATCTAAGCAGGCAGCTGCACATCTAGGTATGGAGCTCAGAGTAGAAAGCTGTTAGCCACACTGATATGAGTATAAGGGAGTAGCCAAAAGCAAGGAGTAGTTGAGCCACTCAATGAGACCATGAAAAAGTAATCACAGAGGTCAGAGGGCTGCAGTTCTGATGGGAGAGGTGGCGGAGACTTAAGCATGGTCAGAGTTTGTGGCCAAAGTACCTTAAAAAAAAAAAAAAAAAGGGAAGAGAGAAAATATAGAAAAGAAAGAAAAAATCAATTATGTGAGCTTCTAGAACAGGAAGGAAGGGAAGAAATCTGGAGAACAGGAGGAAAAACTGGTCTATGACAGAAGAAAAGATACATCCTTCTCTGAGGGGAAAAGGGAAATAAGATTAGAGCAAATGAAGGAACAAGCGTGGGCAAAATCAACTCTTAATAGAATGAAGAGTTCTAAGAAGGTTAAGAGTGTTATAGGGTGAACTATGTCCATAAATATTCCTATTTCCAGACTTAAGCACCTCCAAAATTGATATTTAACTTAGAAGGCTGGTGCAAATGTTAATTAGTTAAATTAAGAGAAAGTAATGCTGTAGTAGAGAGCTCCTAATCCAATCTGACTTACAAAAAGAGGAAAATTTGGATAAGCAGACCCACTTTGAGGGAAGAAGATACAAACAGACAAGAGGACACAATGGGCATCTACAAACAAAGGGCAGAGGTCTGGGATCCTTGCCTCACAACCTGCAAAGGAACTAACTTTGCTGACACTTTGATTTCAGGTTTCTGGTCTCCAGACCTGTGACATAATAAAATTTCTATTGTTAAAGGCACACATTATGTGTACTTCACTAGGGCAGTCCTAGAACTCTAACATTGTGGAAAAGCCATGTAATATTAAAGAGGGGACAGAGGTGGAGGAAAGTAGCTAGCAGGTTTAAGCTGAGCAGAAAGGGTTCAGCAGTGACACAAACGCAGGACTATCCACAGTTGCCTGAGGTTTCAGCTATGGCTGGAGATCATTTATTGCACAGTGATTCCCTCAAGCAGCTCAGCAACCACTAGGTAAGAGAGGAAGAGACAACAGGTCAAATTTGAGGGCTGGCAGTATAGACCACAAAGTACAAAGGGGAAAGGACACTGAGGGTAATGGCAAGAGAGTGATATACCTGGTGTGAACAGAGAAGCAACAGAAGAGAGGGGATGGCTTGTGGACTGGGAGAAGAGTGAGTTCGCCTTTCACTGCCTTTCACTGCTGTGACCAAAACACTTGACAAGAACGACAGAGATAAGGAAAGGTTTATTTTGGCTCACAGGTTTGAGTGCATAGTCAGCCGGTACCATTTCTTTGCACTTGAGGTGAAGCAGGTATCATGTCACAAGGGCACAACAAAGGAAAGCAGTCAGCTCCCCTCAGCCAGGACACAGAGAAAGGAAGGGGCCAGAGAGAACACAAACCAGAGACCTACATCCTCCACTGATGAGGTCGGAGCCCTCATGACCCAATCATTTCCCATTAGCCCCACCTCTGAGCACGTGAGACTCTGGAGTTATTCCAGATCCAAACCCTAACAAATAGGATGGGATAGGCAGGGAAGGGGCCATCCGGTAAGGGGTGGGCAAAAAAAAAAAAAAAAAAAAGATATGGAGAGTACAGCAGGAGTGTGAGAGATAAGAAGGTAAAAAGGTTACTAGGATTTAATATTCTAGACTTATGACAATTCCTGTGAAATGATCTAGTTCTCCCAGAAACTGAGTGTGGGTGAAGGAGGTAGAGTTGAGGAAGTCAGAAAACTCCGCATCTGTACAACTATATACAATGTATATATGTTATCCATATGGACTTTCTAAGACCATCCATGACAATGACAAAGAAGGGACTGAACCAGCTTCCACAGCTCTCAATGAACAGAAAAGAATGTCCAGAAATACCCCAAGATTATCTTCGTATATGCCCCTAGTCTCTGCTTCTCATAAAAATCACTGCTACATTTACCATCCCAGGTATTATATGCAAAATAGCAAAGAGAGACATGGTCTAGAAGCTAAGATCAATGTACATTGTCTCCATCTAACAGAATTATTAAACATATAACAAGCAAGCTAGAATAATTAAAATGTACTTAGAGCATTCACAGATCAGATATAAAAATGCTAAGATTTTTACATATTTTGTACATATTTTCCTAGGATGAAAAAAGTAAAATAGTTAGAAAATTCCAAAGTAAGTACTGACGGCCCCTTCCATTTCTCAGGCATGAAATAACTGACCAGAATAGGGAAAAATTAGAAAACTCATAAACAATAAGCTATTTTTATAACAAATAAGAGCTTTGTTCTCTAGATTACATACCAGAAGCAAATGAAACTCTTTACATTTCAAAAGTTTACCTCAATCACCTAAATTTTTGTACTTTTCACCTAAAAGACAAGCATAATGAACACTGCTCTGGCTCATCTGAGCTTATCTTATTTAATAGAGGCATGAAGCAGAGCTATAAAATTTAACCTATTAATTTATTCAAGAACAATTTATGACCCAATAAAGCTTCAGATATTTCTCTTTCTATACACAGGTATTTACACTTAATTGAGCTTCTGTCTCTGAAGTTGAAAAGCTTCTATATGTGGTAATTTTGTACTGGTGGACAGTATCTTCAGATCTTTTGTATCTTAGGTGGCATTCTTATTCTAAAACAAATCATTAAATCAAAAAAGAAGATTCAAAAATCCACCTCAAGTTCTACTGTAACTATTATTTCCTGCCTCAGGAAGAATGGGGTCACTAAGGGAACATTACTGAGCACTTTGTTGAGGAAAAGAGGCTAAAACCACATTCAGAAAATTCTGCAACAATGTCACAGACATGAAGCTCACACTTATTAGAGGCCTCATCACAATTCACCAAAAACATTGTATCCACTAAAATTTATGACATAAGAAGCCAATCTTTTGGGGCTGGAGCCATGGCTCACCAGTTACACGGTGCTTGCCTGGCAAGTGCAAGGACCTGGATTCAACCCCCAGCACCACATACACAACTAAATGTCAGAGCAACAAAATCAGATGAAAAACTAAATAAAACAGATTCTGTCAGTCCCTCTGTCTTAAAAAAAAGAAAAAGAAGCCAATCTTTTCTCATCCTCAATCCAGCTTATTTGTTTCTCTCATAATTATTTATTATCCTCTTCATGTTGGCCAAGTACTATGCCAAACTCTGAGAATTCAAACATCAAGAAGTTAGGGAAGGCAACCTAAAACTGAAAAAAAAACGAATTACTTGGATATTTTTATAAATAATTAGTCCATCCAAGTCAAAAATGTACATTAAAGCCACAGAACATAAAGCAGATAATGTTTTACTAGGGCCAATATACACCATGAATGGAGGACAAAATAATCATCCTTAAAATGTCCTCTCTCCAACTATAATGATGATGGGATTCAGCAAAATTCCCTATCATCTACTTATCATTGCAAATATCTAAAGACCTCAATCCTTAACTACCGAACTGTCCGGTCCCAGCCAGCAGGAACCGGACGGCTCCCTTTAGGCGGTTGACTGGGAATGAAGTAGACCCACCGGCCCCGATTTCTCCAAGCGCTTCACTTCTCCCTTTACCGCGGCTAAAGGCCTCCAAGCGCTTCCGCCTTCTCTCTTTCAGAGGCAAGGCGTTAAAACATTAGAGTCAAGGCTATTCATATTTTTTCTCTTTAGAGTCCCCGTTTCTACTGCCACGCTAGAGTCCCTATTTCTACCGCCGAGGCTTTTCTTCCTCTCTGTCTGCATGTTAGGTTTTCTTCTTCTGCCTCTGCTGCTTCTCTGTCTCAGCTTCTTCTGCTGCTCTCCTCTGTCTCTGCTGCTGCTACTTCTCTGTCTCGTTGTTTCTGCCGCCTGCATGGGAAGGTCTCCTCTCACCAGTGTCATCTCTTCCCACTAGATTCATCTATCTCTGTCTCCGTATGCCCAGTATTTATCTGTTACAACAACCAATAGGGATACAGTGCAAACACATTCAGCCAATTGTAACAAATGAGCGGCCGAATAGCTTAGTCATGTGGTCAGGCAGTTTGCTAATTACAAGCCAGCTGGACCTCTTAGAGTTGTTTACCACCAATTCTTTTACAAGCCAGCTGGGCCCTCTACAGAGTTATTTACCACTAATTCTTTTCTCTGGCATCATGTTGGGTTTAGTCTCCAACACCAAACTGTTCACACATTTACACACACACACATGCACACACACACACACAAACACACAGGCCTACTTTATATGTGCATTAGCACATAGTTTTGAATATAATTACAGAATTATAATTTATAATTTTCAAAGTATTAGCAGAATACTTCAGTCTAAGAATAAATAATAATAAAATCTATATTTCTTTTTCTCTTCTGTTCAATGTCAAATATTTACATGCCCTCAAAAGAAATCCTCTACATAAATCATGGAGAAACAACTGAACTCCAATTCAGGCACCTTCTGAAGGAGGCCAATCCTTGAGATAAGCTCGTAGTGAGTAAGACAGGGTTGCCACACCTTGCTACCTAGCTAAGAATATGGCCCAGCCCTCAGGTTTCAAGACTTAAATCTGAATTAAATTTCAATGGATGACAGAAAATTCCAATTGCAAGAGAGGAAAAGTGGAGAACTATGAGTTCAAGCAAACTTCTACCATGATAAACTGAAAATGATCTTAGAAAAACTCAGTTCTTCCGATTTATATCAGCACATATCTGTTGCTTTGCTGTTCTTGATAAAATGATAATTTTTATTAAGGAGTTGTTATTGTACAATTATAAATACATGTAAAGTAACAATATGATATGCATTTTTCTTAAATCAGAATTATCTTATCGCCCACACCCCAGTCTCTTGATTCTTCTGTATTTTGCTCCTACAAGTAATATAAATGTTTAGACTATGAATTTTCCAGAATTAAATGACTGCATAAGTATTATCTGAATTATCAGGAGATAAAGAGAGTGCTACATTGTTGACTGCCTCTCTAGTTTCCTCCCTATCCTCCCTCACTCTCCCTTCCCCTCCACCTATACCCTCTCTACTCCCCCCACCACCAACATATCTATGGTTCCCTTAGATTATGTGTTTCTATGCCTTTGCTGGGTCTAATACATGAGTTTGACATTGTTAGGTTGCTTTATTTCCTACATTCCCAGCTAGAAAGCACAGCTGAAGAGCATAGTCCAGGTCATTGATTTTACAAATGATAAAACTGAGGTTGAGGCAAGTCAAATAACTTGCCCAATGCTAGGAAATGGCAAATGAGAATCCACGCTGCCTGACACCTGGTTTATGGCTCTCTCTACTCCTCTGCAATAGTTATTCACTCATATTCAACATATTTATTGAATGTGAACCATTTGCAACATACTCAGGAATTATGAAGCTGAATGCAATCATCCCTTCATGGAACCTAAGGAATGGTGGGGTTTAGATAACATTTTCACAGTTTTAATATGAAAATCATCATGCAAAACCTTATGTGGAACATCTGAAGTAAACTTATTCATCTGAAGATGATTTCCAATGGATCTTTTAGGTTCAACATCCTGTGATTTACTGATTTGTGCCGTGGAGTAAGGAAAACATTGTGTAAAAGCTAAGGATGATTTTTCTCCAAATAACAAAATCCAAACCTTTGACTATGTAGAGGTTTCAGAATAATATAAAGTTAGAGAAGTTACTGATACATCCTTATCCTTTTACACATCATTAATCCTCATTTGGCTCTAGCCTCTGGTTTTTGGATTTTTTGTTTGTTTTTTAAAGATAGAGAGACAGTGAGAGAGAGAGAGAGAGAGAAGATGAGAATCAATTTTATTTAGTTAGCTAATTTTTCATTTGGCTTTCATTGCTCTGACATCTTGTCACGTACATGGCACTGGGGTTTGACCCACATTCTTGCACAGGCGATGCAAGCACCATAACCACTGAGCCACTGCTCCAACCCCTCTAGCCTCTGTTTTGTTTGTTTACTTAAGGTAATGGTAACTTACAAGAAAGAATAAAACAAAAACCAGTAACAATCGTGTTTAAACAAGAAAAGAGGTTTTTGAAATTCCCAATAATGATTAGGAAGACTTAAAAAAAGGCGGGGGTGGGAATATCATGCTGTAGGTTAAAGGAAAAAACAGGATATAACAATGGACTATAATTTTAAAACATGGGGAAAGCAGCAAGAGTATTCAACAGTAATTTTATCTGAACAACAGGATTTAAGAGATTTTTTTTTCCCTCACTTCTTTTCCTTACTTTTTTTTTTTTTTTAATGTTAGCTTAAACTACCTCCTTAAGTAAAGGGGAGAGCTTTCTTTTTAAAGCAAAACAAAAGGGGCTGGAGCGGTGGTTCAGCTGTTACTGCACCTGCCTGGCATGAGCAAGTACACGAGTTGAACCCCACAACGAAGTGCCCGAGGAATGAAAGTCACGTGAAAAACTAAATAAAAATTGCTTCTTTCTCTCTCTCTCACTGTCCCCTCTTTCTTTAAGAAAAAAAAAAGGATCTCTGATATTCTCATACTGATTTTCTCCAGAGAAGAAAGAAAATACTCTCCTGAAAACATCTCAACAACAGCATAGTGAAAATTCCAGAAATACAGGCTTGGAGGAAAACAATATTATTACCTACTATGAATGGGACCAAAAAATATTCCTCTATTGCTTCAGGTCTAGAAGAATTGAGTTTTAGGGGATGTTACAGGAATGCCGGCAGGAGCAGTTTGCTTTGGCGTCCAGGAACACAGCTTTGGAGAGCTCGGCCCAGGCCGGGGAAAATGAAAGGAAAAACAGGTGCAGCAGATGAAGCAGCCAAGTGATGCTGGCCCCGCCCAGAAATCCCAGCCGGGAGCAGGTTCTCCCTGAGTGGACCTGCCGGGCACCAGGGCCAGCCACATGGCCAAGCAGACATTCCATGAGAACAAATGTCCTTTTTCTCACTGAAGCACTGCAGCACAGGGAAGACAGGTAACATATTTCATGGAATCTGCAAGTGTTCAAACAAATCAACCAACCAAACCATACTAATCTATGTTTTCATTAGACTGTAGGGTAAGCATATTGTATACATACATCTCTTTTATATATAAATACACTCATTACACATACACCTATGGCCAGTTTACAACACAGATCAAGTGATTGTGGCTTTGGATGGCAACAATAAAACACTTCACTCTATAAACAGTAACAAAACCTCAGGAAAGCACAATTTAAAAATCACATTTAGAAAGCTACTAATTACGTATGAATAGCCCCCTTACTTCTTCAGTGTTTTTTCACTATTTTGTACCAAGTAGATAGACACTTCTGATACACAAGAATAGGGAAATTACAACAGGAAGAGTCAGTGCCTCCTTTGGGACACTGAAAGAAAATACCTGGGTCAATACCACATCACACCCAACTGGGCAGGGTACCTGCAAGGGAGCCATGGTGCCCAGCTCACCAAGCTCCTGACTTTCCCTAAGCATGATGCACCACACTGGACTGGTCCAGCACTACCTCCAGCAGAAAGGCAAAATGCAAAGACCCATGAGTGCCTTTCAATGATTTTATTGACTTAAATGTACGCTTCTGAGAATTGCTACAAAATTCATTTGAATGAGAATTTAAATTTGAGTGACCTTAAAATTTGAAAATAATATGATGTAATTATGAAAATAACATAATGTAACTAAACAAATGTTATTTCTTGTTTGTTTTTTAAGGCCTTTTTTTATACTGTTTCTAAGTTAACAGTTGGTACCTAGTGGTAATTAAATACACCTAACATTAGATAAAGAAATTTAGCCTACCTCATCAAAGGTGGTGTCATCTTTCTTCAAAGCTATAAAATAAAAAGGGAAAGGAAACAGTTATTATGAAATGTCCCAAAAAGGCCAAGTATTTAAATTCTAGAAAACAGAAAGGGGGAAAAAGATAAAACAGCAGAATGATGTCTTGATTTCAGAAAGTAAAATTGTACCCAAATCTGAGCAACAATGTTATAACACAAATACAAAAAAACTGCAAGAGAGTTGCACAGTATGCATCTTTGTGGAACATTTTTCATAAATATGTAAATGGAACTATGCTCCCAAATATGAAAAAGAAGCATGCGTATCTTTTCCCATCTACCCTTGAGCTAAACATTTTAATGAAAGTATAAAAGAAATACAATCAGGGCTGGAGCAGTGGCTCAGCAGTTTCGGCGCTTGCCTGGCAAGCATGAGGACCCGGGTTCAAACCCCAGCACCACGTACACAACTAAGTGTTGGAGCAATGAAGGCCATGTGAAAAACTAAATAAAGTTGTTTAAAAAAAAAAAAGAAAGAAATACAATCATCTTAAAGAAATTTCCCCTAAACTCCTTTTTTTTTTGACCATGTATAATTGCGTGTGATATATGGATCTCCAAACCAATTGTTAGGATGACATCCACTCTGCACAGCACTCTAAATGACATTTTCATACTGAGAGAAGTTTAAGTATGGTGAAAAAAGACCAAGTGCATAAAATAAAAATGGCAGAGTGACATATAATTCAAACAATTCAACACAATAAATTTTATAGCAAAGTATTTCCAAAGAAAACAATACATTCAGAATATTTATAGGAACCAAGAAATGCTTCAAATTTATAGAACTGGCACTTATAACACTTATAGTTGGAAAACATGTACTTCTACTTCCTTAAATCCACAATTACTTAGAATGTTTCATAGTAAAGGAAATGTACAAAATAGCAAATTTATCTGGAACTAAGTTCCAGATAATGTATCAACTTTACAGAACTGTGCATAGGTCATCAATGGTCTACAGCAGACAGCTCTAGCCTGGATGGAACAACCTGGGTCCTTACTACTTAGAAAACTATGTTCTGACAAAAGCAAAGAAAAGGGGCTGGAGTGATGGCTTGGTGGTTACAGCGCTTGCCAGGCATGCGCAAGTACGCAAGTTCAAACCCCAGCACCACATACAGGACAAAGCCTTGGAGCAACGAAAGTCACACATGAAAAAACTAAAAAAAAAATTGTTGTTTCTCTCTTTCTCTCACTGTCCCTCTCTCTCTTAAAAAAAAAAAAAAAGCAATGAAAAGCAAATTATTTTTGTAATTAAGTTCTGAGAAAAGTGCCTAAATTAAAGCTAACATATAAAAGCTTATAATATATAATCTAGCAATATTGAAAGGTGTTTCAAAAAAGATCAACAAGTATGTCACTGTGGTAGTGAGTTAATGGAGATGCAGGTTGGATGAGAAAAACATTTCTAAAAGTTTAATTCTTAGTTTTTCTCTTTTGCCTAAGAAACTCATCTATAAGAGATTTCTCTACATTCTTCACTAGGAAACAATTAATTCACAGTGGAAAATAAAAAGACAGTCCTTTATCCCAGTCTCAAATGTCTAATTCTGCATTCAATTACTTGCAAGTTTTTATTACATATTTGATATACTTTACATTAAATCTAAAATACCTATTTAAATAGATATAAGATCCTAGATTATTTCTAATAGTTACATTCTTATAAGAATTTAACTTCTAATCTAGAAGTCTCTCTTTAAATCCCTCTGTACTCCCTCAACCCAAGGAGTGTTCTTTAACTAACGTGCTTGACCTAGTGAATGCTTTATGAAATAGTAATGGTATGATTCTAAATATAGAGAAGCTGCACATCAAAAAAACTAATTTCTTTAGAATAAGAAATGAAATGCTCATTGGTTTCAAATCCAAAGCCCCATATAAGCAAATTATTATACAGCCTCATACCCAGATCATTTAACAAAGATGAATAGAGCATATACTGTACGACTGTCATGAAAGATGCAAAGCTACAGCACCAAGCTTATAATTCAAAACACAAACCATTAAATATATTTTCTCTAGTTTGGACATTATAAAAGTTCTAGAAATTTATCCATGTGTTTTCTTAAGAGGTGATAACTTTTTGGCAACTGCAAGCATGAGATGAAGACCCTCAGTTGAGAATGAAGGGAGCAGAAAACCAAAATGTCTTAAACATCCAGATTGAACCATTTCATTCTTATCTCCTAAGTCCTAACAATTCCCAGCCTCTGGATAAAGAGGTGGAGTATGAAGGTAACAAGAGGAGAAAATAAAAAAGAAATTGCAGGTATATTTGCTAAGATATAAGGAGGAGCCAGATTCTCTCTACTTTAGAAAACGAAGTCCTGAGTACTACAGGGGAAAATATTCTTAGACCAAGAAGCCTATTTATTAATTAAAACTGTTCATCGCTAAGATTGACACATTAATGGTTTCTTCTAAAATAGTGAACACTTACCCTGAAAAACAGTTAAAAGTGACAACAAAGACCAATTAAAAGTGTTCTATCAGGTCACCAGTGAATAAACTCTGACCTAAACATACCACAAGGTCTTGTTATTGATTACATTGTCTGATTGTCATTAATCATTTATGTAAATGTAAAACCACAATTGTCTTGAAGGATATCAAGGAATAACAAGCATATTGCATTATTCTGGATTAACAATAGGGTACATATTAAACCAATTAGAATCACCAGATGTTCTATTCAGTCCTCTGCTCAGACTCTGCCCCCTCTAGAAATCTTTCCATGGCTTCACCAATATGAAGGTGATGCTCTTCCTATGCTTTGCAACAGCAAATCTGACTGATTTTCACGGCAGAATTTGTCACTTTATATTGTCCATGCTAATTCACTGGCTTGTCTTCCCTTTAAAATTCTTGAGCACAGGGATCAGCCACATTTGTCACTACATCTGTGTGTGAGAAAAATATCTAGCACACAGGAGGTACTCTATAGTAATCTTTTGAATTGATGAGCTCCTTCAATGCCAGAAGGATAGCATCATGTACTTTGGAGTACATTAACTTTTTGGCACGTGACAAGCATGAATTTTTCTCTCTTATGAAAGAGTCAGAGGTATGAATTACATATTTTGTAATTTTCAAATTCAAAAATATTTTTTTCAGTGTTAGGAATCAAACCCAGGATCTTACACATGTTAGGCAAGGCCTCTAACCACACCTCATCCCAAATTAAAATCTTTTGAAAATGAATTAGGGAAAAGGGTGTGGTACAATAGTTAAATCTTTGACTAAACCTTTAACTTTACATTTCTTATTACTGACAGAATGGGCTCATGAAATGACAACTAGACTTACAGCACAAGGTAATGGATCCAAAATTTCAGTACAAAGACAACCTCTGACTTTTATTCTATTCCCTCAAAAACCACATCCTTTAAAGAAATGGTATACATGGGTTCATCTCAAACACTGCAGGATATAAACTTCCTTTCTCTAAGAGATAATCCAAATAATTGTGAAAAATGCATTTGAATGAATATGAAGAACTGTAAGTTTGACCTTCATTATACATTGGAGATTACACACAGCCTTTCTCCTCCTAGTCTATCATTCAGAAATAGAAAAGAAACAAAGAAAGAAAAAGAAGAAATGAGTTTTAATGTATTTAAACTATTCAACAATTAAATTCCTGTTTGTCTTTGTTAGCCTAAATGTAAAAACAATAAGAAAAAGAAAAAAGCATGCAAGACAACTACAGTAATTCCCAAATAAGTGACCATGCTGACACTATTTAGCAGAAAACCATAAGTACTAACTGAAATTGATGACTGACTTTAAAATTCAATTATACCTATCTTACAAAACAACTATGACTATTACAGGCACTCCCTGGCAGATGTTATAAATTAAAGCACTATGGCTTAAAAAGGTAGTGTGCTTTATGAGACCCTTTATAATGCAATAATCTCAGATCAGCTGTATTTGGGCTGTGGTGAAAAAGTCAGCATGATCCCTGACATATGAATAAATTAAACATCAGTTTCCTTACTTCCTGTACTCAGAATTGTTATTAATAAAGTTTGGGTATTATATCCTTCCAAGCATTGTCCTCACTTTCTATAGATAAATTATTAGTGATTTCTTACAGCTAAACAATGATATTGTACATTTCACCATATTATAAGCTATATTTTTAATCATACTAACAAAATAAAATTATATTTATTTCAAAATCATCTTAGATTGGCTAAAGGGAATGAATACATTGCAGTGTTGGATTGTTCAGCAGAAATAAACAATTTACTCTCTGGTCTCCTCATGAAGTATCAATAACGATATCCTCCAGTATTGATCCCACTATGTAATAGATACTGCATCAGATATTTTAGGTTTTCTGTCTCTAATTTAATCTTTACCACAAACCTATGGATATTTCTGGATGAAAGCTCTGGAATTCAGGGAATTAACTCCATTTTCCCAAGATACACAGCAAACAGAGAAAATGAGGTTCAAACCCAGGCCTGCCTAGTTTCAAAACCCATCCTTTTCAGGATGGCTATACTATGAAGTCAGCAGCCTCATCTTCTCCCTTCTCCTCCTCTCTACCTATAAGTTCAGTTATGGTAGTATTATATAATCCTAATAATGACAATGTATTGTGAACACGTCTTCATTACATACTATACAGGATATCACATTCATTGTTTCACCAAGGGCCAAAAACAGAATTGAACTATTCATGAAAAATTAAAGGTCAGAGAAGTTGACAGACTAGTACAAGGTCACTCAGCTAGGAGTGGCAACACCAGGAATCCCTAGTCTGACACAGTCACATTTCTAGCTCATGCACTATTCCACAGTGCAGCCTCAGCTCCACAGCCTCTAACATCTCAGAATCTTCAAATTATCAGAATTAGTTCACTGTTTGGGTAGGGGGGTAGATAAGAAAATAACTAGATAAGAAAGAATAATTTTTCAGGAATACTATTTCAAATGAACATCCTGAACTTAGTGTACATACAAATATAATCACTTTAAATGTCAAAATCTCATTCCACACTGAGATTTGATCTTCAGAATCAAACCCTCTTTCAATACAAATAATCATGTTTACTGCACTGCACTGTTTTCTAAAGTGAGGATATAAAATCCACTAGATCTTAGAAGACATTTTTCACAAAAGTTGTACTCAAAAGGAGTTTCACATCACTAAATCTCCATAAGCTAAAAAATCCAATTAACTATAATGTCCCATTTGCCAGCATTGTAGTTAACCCAAATTTTACTAATTGTCAATCAAAACCTTGAAATTATTTAAACATAAGGAATTTTTATATTAATGTCCTTGATTTCTTACTGAGACTCAACTGCAATGAATTATTTAACACAAAATTGGAAGGGCTCCAACTGAGTCATTAGCATTAGTAGATATACAGTTAAAGTGTTTTAGAGCAGAGCTTAATGGTTTCTAAGACCTGCCTCTGGGATGGTGTGGGCTGGGAGCTCAAATATCCTAGTTGATAATGCACAGGACTCAACACCTCATTCTCACGCTCTTCTTGGCTTCAAACTTCATCTGAATGCAGGAAATCTCATAAGCATCCCAAACTCTGAAGAGTGGAACAGCAAATATCCAATACACATAAATAAAACCAGAACTAAATCTGGTTTCACAATATAACTTTTCTTAGGACAGGCTTTTCAAGTAAAAAAAAAAAAAACTTGACTAAATTTTGGTCCACGTTTTCTCTCCCTTGAAGAAAGTTTGCATATTTAATAATGAATGGGTGGAAGGATGACTGTAACACTCTTTGGCACACTGGCACACCAGGATTTTTATTTTAAGGAATTGGCACGTTTATGATTAATTTCCACCGACACCTTCATTAACATGGATGACATGTGAAACAAAGGCTAGAGGTTTCTGAGGATGGGTTCGTTTTTGTGCTTGTAGGATTCTCTTGCTGAGTTGTTACCTGCATATGTGAAAGTTATGACAGTAGGGGAGAGAACTAAGTCTTCAGTTAAAGGAGGATTTCTATGGCCAACACTCAAAATCGAACATTCCACAGGACCCTGTTGTCACCTTGTTATAGCCTGTGACATGGGGTTTATTTATTTTTCAGTATCCTAAACATTTTTCACTCGGTATGTGTTAATCAGTAGATTCCCCGGTTTAAAGACAATAGCCCCTGAACTCTAATACATGGAAGAAGTTGGAAAGACTTGTTCCTAAATGTCCAGGCAACTTCACAGCGCACAATTCTCTCCATGCAGTTTGAAGATTCAGAGACCTCAGAACTGAACACACCTAATCTCGCTTTCTAGGACCCGAAGTACAGAACAAAAGGTCCCAAGGTATCTGTCCCACTTCCCCTTAGGTTGGATATGTTGAACAATACTAGGACACAGCACAACGTTTCGCCAATTTCCAAAGCTAAATTATTGACTGAACACTCAATACCAAAGCCTGAGCGGAAAAAAAAATAAGTGATCTGGGCAGAAGCACACCCCTGTGCGCACTGGAGGCCAGGGCGCCCCTTTCTGTTCCCTGCGGGCGCGAAAGCCCAAACACTAGTGGCGCGGAGGGGAAACCCAAATTGAAGGCTTGAGTTAGTCCACAAATGAAATCCCAGATCCTGGGAGAGTGGGGTTTCTTTCCTTTTCGTATCCATCCTCCCCCACATCCCAGCTCTGTTCCTTCCATCCCGCGTTCGCACCGCACCCCCAGAAGCCAGCCGCCCGCCTAGTGCCTGGAACGCGGCTGGGGCGCGGGGACCAGGGATGGGAGCCGAGGGCACCTAGCGAGGTCCCGTCACTCACCAATGCGGCTGAAACTCTCCGACAAAGTTCTCCGCAACTTCTTCATCTTGCCGATCTTCTCGGTCGGCTGAGGCTCAATGAGGTCACACATCTGGACGACGCGGGGCCCCGGCAACTTCCCCAAACTGGTCCAGAGCCCAGTGCAGACAACGGCTACGGCGCGCGGCGCAGGGAAGGCGGCGCCGCCTCCTCCTCCTCCACCTCCTCCCGCGGCCGGGAGGCGACGAAGAGCTCGGGAGGCGAGCGGCCAGGGGCAGGCTTGGCTCCGGCCTGGGCCGCGACTGGGCGGGGGCGTTTTACGTGGTGCCGGGGGCGGCCGCACTCGCCGCCGCCGGGGTGGACCCGCGCCGCGTCGCCGCCGCCTGGCTCATTTTCCCTCCTTTGTAAAGGAGAAGCCGGGCCGGCGGCCGGCTGGGTGGAAAGAGGCGGCGGCGCGGCCCCAGGAGGAGGTGGGGACAGGCCAGGGACAAGGTGCGGGAGCCGCGGGAGGCCAAGCGCGGGCGCGGGGCGCGGCGGAGAGAAGTTCTCAGCCCCGAGTTGCTGGCCCTCGTTGAAAGAGCCGCAGCACCGAACCGCCACCCTTGCCGCCGTACCGCTTCCCCACCTCCCCACCTCTCTCCCTCCCCCTCGGCCAAGGCTCCGGGGCGCTGGACCCCGGCGCGACCCTGGCTCAGCGCAGCGAGTCCGCGTCCTCCGCGGCCCTGCTGGACCCGCTTGCGCCCCGGCGGCGCCCCCTCCCGGCCGCCCCCGCGCTGCTCCACTGCGCGGCCAGCCCCGCCTGCGCGCTCGAGGACCGCGGCCCACACAGTGGGCAGCAAAGGGGCTGGGCTGGGAGCCGGCGGCGAAAGTGGACGGCGTCTGCGGCCGATAGGAAACGGGCCGAGTCTCCGTGGTTTGAAAGGTTTTCTTGCCACCGACGCGTAGTTTAAAGGGCGCAGAGTTAGGTGGAGGGGGTCCCGGACGGCGTGCCCTAAGGCCGGGGGGACTGACACCTACAGATTTAGTGGAGACATTTTTTTATATTTAATATTGCAGAGAAAGGTGGGAAGCGAAAGATCCAAAGGGAAAGGTGAGCAGAATCAGAAGCATCAACTGTATCCCTCCCAGAAAGCAGCCTCTTGTTTGCCTCTGACACGGTGACAAGGGTGTAGATGCAGGTGTTTTCTGATATGAATGCCCTGTTCTCCAGTATGTAGCGAACAGGGTCTTTAGAGTATTTATAGTCCGTTTTTACAATATATTTCTGAATTGGAGGACTTAGGGGCTAAAAAGATTTCGACCTCCTTTTCCTCAACCATCTAAAAAAAAAAAAAAGAACTTTAAAAAGGAGTAGGGAAAGCTGTATAAAACACCAGGACAAACAGTTCCGGCAGCAGTTTAGTTCTAATAAAACAGTGCGGTGAGAGATCAGTCTCCCTGGGGAGAGAGGAGGAAGATGGGGGAGGGCCTGAATGTGTTGATTTGGGGCCAGCAAACTCCTTATGAATAGAAACGTTAGTAATCTTGAGTCATCAGGCTGTATGTAATAAGAGCTTGTGAGGGTGTCACAATGCTGTTTGGTTTAAAGGAAGTTTTGGGAAGTTTGTGTTTTGTTAAAAGATTTTTATCTTAAAAACTAGCCCCCTGCCTTCCTTAAATTGTGAGGTAGAGCACGGACTTGTTCTACCTGCACTGAGCACATTGCAGGTCTTGATGGATTGCTTCTGATAAAAGATCGGATATCAAGCCAAGTGCGGGGCAGAGGAGGGCCAGGAATTGATGAGGAAAGTTGGTATGAGTTAAAACGCAAGAATGTGGGATGCTGGCAGCCATATGTGCACAGTGACGGCACCAAGTGTGGCCTCATACAGGAAAAAGTTTTGACTTTTACCACTTCCTCAGATTACTGGAGGAGAAAGTTACCAGCAGTTATGAATAAAAAGAAAAAAGCAAACAATCACAACACCAACAGGCTCAAGGGGTCAACACAGTTGGAAAAAAAAATAGTCACTAATTTAATTTTTTAATTACTAGGGATTGAACCACTGAGGTACATTCCAAATCCTTTCTTTTCTTTCTTGAGACAGGCTGTCACAAAATTGCAAGACTGGTCTCAAAATTGCAATCCTCCTGCTTCAGTCTCTCCATAGAGCTGGGTTTATAGAAATGGGTCACTGAATCTGGCTAATATAATAAATGTTGACTATTACATGCTTGTACTGTGGTATTGTTGACTCTGACAATGACTATCTCAAATTGTGTGTGTGTGAGACTTCGTTTTACTTCTTCTTACTTTTAAAAAACTAGTCAATTTCTGGTTAAATTATAGTCTATGTATACAAAGCTATAATTTGCACCATTTTTAAAAATCAAATCAACATGTACTGATATATGTCTAGGGTAAATAGGGAAAAAAGCATGTTTAATTTTAAACTATTTGTGGAAACACAAATTTCTGTATACCGAGAATTTTCTGGAAAAAGAAAAAACTGTTCAGGGTACTACCTACAAAAGAGAGAACTTTGCCTTTGCATTGTTAAGTATCTTTGAATATCTAATTCAAATTAAAAAAAACTAATAAAAACAGTATACCTAGCAGAAGAAGCAGATGTTTAATCATGGACTAAATAAATCTTGGAAACCAACTTTCCATTATATGTTTATCTGCTCCCCTTATTTGGAATTCAAAGTGGAAAATTGTGCAAGAAGCTATAATGCAAAGAAAGAAATTAGTTTCATTCTTTTAAGATATGTATGCTTCCCATTTAACGAAGGAGTTCTTCTGGGGGAACAGCAACAGGGGAAACCCAAACTGGTCATCCATGGTTTGGCATTAGCCCTGGATGACTAAGTATATATACATTGACTGTTGATGGTTTGATAATGTCTCCCCCTTAATTGTATCTCTGTTTCCATCAAATAAAAAAAAAAAAGATATGTATGCTTGGGGCTGGAGTGGTGGCTCAGCATTTGCCTGGCATGTGTGAGGACACGAGTTCAAACCCCAGCACCACATAAAAAAGTGTCAGAGCAAAGAAAATCACATGAAAAGCTAAAAACTGATTCTCTTTCTCTCTCTCTCACTCTCCCTCTCACTCTTTAAAAAGAAAAAAAGATGTGTATGCTTCTATTTTAGGATTCAATTTTCTGCATAGTTGTTTCACATTTGCCTTCATCTTAATTGTAATTTTAAAATGCAACTGACTTAACTTATGCTTTTGTAATAGGCTGTGAATTGGTGAAATCATTTTATCTTAACCCATACTTCAAAAGACATTATCATTATCACTAGGTTGCAAACAGAAATGTGCCTAGAGATACCAAGAGAATGTGTTCAAGATCACACAGTTTGCAATTTTGTTTTATTTATTTATCTGTTTATTTATGTATTGGTACCAGGAATTAAAATCAGGGGCTCTTTACTACTGAGCCACATCCCCAGCCCTTTTTATTTTTTTATTTTCAGACAGAGTCTTGCTAAGTTGCTTGAGGCCTAAGTAAGGCTGACCTCAAACTTGTGATCTTCCTACCTCAGCCTCCCAAGTGTCACTGGGATTAAGGTATATGCTACCATGCCTGGCTTGCAATTTTAGGGTTTTGTTTTGTTGTGTTTCTGTTTTTTAGTAAAGCGGTTTTGCAGCAGGAAGTATGTCATTTCTTTTTATTTTTATATAATTCAGGGATAATTGTGGTTGTCCTTATTGGGTAGAAACACAGGAGTGTTCAAGGAACTAACCAAACTGAAACAGATCAAAGAATAGCTCAAAACTCCTAAATTCAAACACTGTTTTTTGCTTTTTCCTAACTTATGGTAAATTAACGTGTGGTATTTAAAAATGTGCAACTGACTTTGAAACAGGCTCATTTCTATTCTAATTGGTGTTTGTAAATGAATTGTTCTTACATTATAACTTGTTGAACCATTAAACGGTTCAATCCTCAAAGACATCTTCTCTAATCTCACCATCATCATATGAGGTATTTTTTATTAACCCACTTTACAAGTGAAAAAAGAAGGCCCATAGAGATAAAATTGATTTCTTAAGTCTATTAGATGACTATAAGTATAAAAGTTGTACTTGCATAATATTCTTGCCAAAAATATTTAATGATCAGAGAAATCCAGAATGTGAGACTTTCCACAGGATTACTGATCTGGGGTTCTTAAAAGTGTTCAATATTCATGTTTGTTCAAGAAAATCAAAGGGGGCAGAGGATTGTTCTAAATTAAAAGAAATTAAAGAGATATTGCAGCCAGAGTAATACATGAACTTTGATGGAATCCCAGAATCAAAAACAAATTCTAATAATATAAAGCCACACAGTATTTTATAATGCAGTTATATTGATAGGATAGGAAACAACAGTGTATTAAATGATACTATTGAATTAAAGTTAATTTTCTCAAGAATGATGGTAAAATATTTATAAAATGTCATGATACATATAAATCACTTTCAGATGGTTCAACAACAGAAATATACATTTTAAAGCTATAATAACCAAATATATATGTATATGTACACACATGCACACAGAGGAAAGAAGAAAGCAAAATTACAAAATGTTAAAAATTGGTGAATTTAGGTGAAGAATATACAATGTCCATTCTATTATTCTTTCAATTTTCTGCAGGCCTTAAATTTTCAAAATAAAAAGATAAAACAGGAGAGACAACCCAGTTGGTAAGTGGCAGATGGATCAAGTTGTAAAGCTGATGTTTGGTTCACCTTGCACCACCACCTCCACATCTGAGGAAAACATGGAAAGTACTAATGTCAGTAATGGATTAATAAAATGCAACTTGGTCATCATTAAAATTTAATCCAATATTCATCACCTATGGGGATGAGTCATACCAAAATTAACTTGGAGAACATTTTCAAAGGACCATTCTCAATTATTTTAGGCAGGAGTTGGAAGGGCTAGGGGAAGAAGAGTCACTTATAGACTGAATCCAAGGTGATTATTAAACTCGCCCCACCAGGGAGAGTCACTGATTTATCCCGGGAATGGTAACACAATGGCAGTTGTGTAATGAAAGTCAGATGTAAAGAACATGGAGACACTTACAGAACATAAAGGGCAACAGGGTTGGAGATGTAACATCCTGGGGGTATTTTTTTAAATAGTGAAAAAGGAAATAGTACTAGGAGAACAACATAATTCTTTGTTCTAGAATCTTCTCTTACATCCTGTATAGTGTGGTTCCCTATCTATAAATTAGAGATAGATAAATAAATAACCTCTCCCTCCTCCTCTACAAATCTAAGGTGTCATTATCTCTTCCAATCTGTAGGCACCTACTCAAGTATATTTGCTTCCTTTTAATCACAAACCAAGAAAACACAGATAGGCCTATCCCTGAAAGGATTTGGAGAATCTGATTTCAATGCTATCTCTAGTTTCTTACCATAAGCAGTTGATTTCACTTGTCATCCTCTGTTTATTCATCAAATACATACTGAGCACCTGCTGTGTCCCCAGCACAGTGCTAAGGGCCTGGTTTACTTCAGGGAATGAAATGTAGCAGGGTCACCAGTATGTGAAATGGAGCATGGTCAGCATCCCTGCCTGCACAGAGCCTACAGACTAGTGAGGGAAAATGATGTCAGTCCACCATTTACAACAAAAAGGGACCCTGTTAAAGTAGGCAAAAAACTGAATACTATGGCAGGAAGATTTCACCAATGTACAGCTCAAGCAATCACACCTAAACAGAGGCTTTACGGATCCATAGAGGTAGGCAGGCAGCAAGCAGAAGTTCCCTACAGAGGGATCAGCCTTTGAGCAGGCCAGCTGGCAATGCCTTGGAGAAACTGAAGGGTGACTGGATACAGAATGGACATGAGATGAGGCTCACAAGTTTGGCAAGAGTCAAAGGTAGATATTTTAAAAATCACGTAGTAAAGAGTGTGTATGCTTTAAAATTGGTATTAGAAATCAGACAACATGAATGGTAGTCTGTCTCTCCTGAAACCCACTAATACTGTAGGGAATGGAAATTTCAAAGACTGAAGTCCACAGGCACATAATGAAAGAGAAAAATGCAGCAACACAATTTTGGAAACAAGAAAAATCATAGTTGTCAGTCCCAAGAAGGCAGAATCTTAAGCTTCCCATTTATAAGACAGAGAAGTGACTTCCTGACGTTTTTAACTGATTAAAAACCCTTCTTTTCTTTCCTTACTTCCCTCCCCACAGTTCTTGCAAACAGATTGTCCTACATTGAATGCCACTGTTGACAGACCCAACTGTATCAATCAAGTTCCTTAAAAACTTCTTAACACCTCTCTTCTGACATGGGCAGACAGCCAAGGGTCTCCAGACAGTTGGTGGACTATTCTAATAAGAGGCCCAAACAAACTTTTTTTTTATTAAGGAATTCAGTTATTATACAATCATAAATACACATAAAGTAACAATATGTTAAGCATATATTCTTAAATCAGAATTACCCCCTAGATCCCTCCCTGTTCTCTCTCCCTCTCTCATCCCCCACCTGCCTCCTTTCCCTCCCCCCTACATATCTATGATTACCCTAGATTATGTTTTGCTTCACCTTTTCTGGGCCTAATACATGAAGATGATTACCATTCACACAGGCCTGGGTCTAGCTCCAGCCTCCACAAATGAATGAAAACATTTGACCCTTAACTCTGGTTTTGGCTAACATTGTTCAGCATGATTTCTTCCATTGCCATCCATTTACCTTCCAAGGCTGCAATTTTGTTGTTTCTCATTGCTGAGTAGAATTCCATTTATATATATATCTCACAATGTTTGGATCCATTCATCCAGTGAGAGGCATCTGGGTTATTTCCATAATTTAGCTATCATAAATTGAGCTGCTATGACCATGGATTTTGCTATGTCACTGTAATATGCTGATTATCACTCCTCTGGGAAAATACCCAGAAGAGGAATAGCTGGATCGTTAATTTTTTGAGTCTTCTCCACACTGCTTTCCAGAGCGACTGGACAATATGCAGTGCTACCAACAGTGTGCTACTGTTCCTATCTCCCTGCAACTCCTCCAGCATTTGTTTTGTTTATTTTCTTCATCTTTGCCAATCTGACTGGAGTGAGGTGAAATATTAACATAGCTTTGATTTTCATTTTTCTGATTACTAGTGATTTAGAACACTTTCTCATGTATTCATTGGCTAGCTCAGTGTCCTCTGTTGAGAAGTTTCTGTTTAGCTCTTTGGCCCATTTATTGATCGGATTGTTTGTGTTTTTGATATTAAGTTTTTTGAGTCCTTTGTAAATTCTAGATGTTACTCTCCTGTCAGAAGAATCATAGGCCATGATTATCTCCCATTCTGTAGGTTGTCTCTTGACAACAATGATCAATTCCTTAACTGTGCAGAAGCTTTTTAATTTAATAGCATCCCACTCATTGATTTTTTACTTTAATTCATTCACTTTAGGAGTCTTGTTGAGAAAGTCTTTGCATACTCCCAAATGCTGGAGTCTTGGTCCTAACTTTTCCTCCAGCAGTTGTATGGTAGCTGGTTTAATTCCTAGTTCCTTGATATGTTTTGATTTGATTTTTGTGTAAGGTGAGAGATAGGGACCTAATTTCAACTTTCTGCAACTGGCACTCCAGTTTGTCCAGCACCATTTGTTGTATAGGCTGTTATTCTTCATGTTATATTTTGACCCCCTTTGTCAAAGATCAGATGTTTAAATATTTGTGGGTTTGTCTCAGAGTTTTCTATTCTATTCCATTGGTCTTCATTCCCTGCTTTGATACCACTATCATGCTGTTTTTGTTACTACAGCTCTATAGTATAGTTTTAGATCTGGTATTGTGAATCCACCTGTTTTGTCTTTCTTGCTAAGTAATGTTTTGACTCTTCTGGTTTCATTGTTATTCCAAATGAATTTGAGAATTGCTTTTTCTATATTTGTAAAGAATGACATTGGTATCTTGATGGGGATAGCATTAAATCTGTATAGCGCTTTTGGCAGAATGGCCTTTTAATTAGAATATTAAAATAAATAGAATTATTAGAATAGTCTGGAGTCAGTTGGTGGACTACTCTAATAGGAGAGAGTCCCAAATAAACTAATTAAAAATAAAAACTAGGAAGAAATAAAGACTACATAGGAGGGGAAACTCTTATTAAAATCTTAAAAGATTTAAAGACAGTGACATTTTATCAGAAGTTATAGTCATTAAACAAGTACCAGTTCCTATGAATTTTCTAATTTACTATAAATTCTGACTACTAGAAAGCAGCAGCCTAAGGGCAAAACTAAACCTGGATATTAAAAGTATCATAGTTTAAAAGGAAATTTCAGGTGAAAGTTTTATATCTAAAGCTGAAAATAAATCTCTCATAAAGTAAAAGAAAAAAGGTAAAGAAATGGAAAAACTGAGAACAAAATAAGAAGAAGATGTAGACTGGTCTTGGGAGTTCAATATCTGAATAGTGGGAGTCCCAGAAAGAAAGAACCAAGAAAACTGATGGGAGAAATTATCAAAGAAACAATTCAAGAAATGTTCCTGGAACAAAAGGACATGGCTCCAAATTAAAAGGACCTATCAAGTTTCTGAGATAACCAATAGAAATAAACCTACACTGAGACACTTCATTATTAAATTGCACAATACTATGGACAAAGTATTCTAAAAGCTTTCAAAAAAGGAAGACAGGATTCTAAAAAGAATCAGTATCAGAATGGCCTTGGATTTCTCAACAGCAACACTGAAAACTAAAAAACAGTAGAAAGGAATGATCACCAACCTAGGATTCTATTCCTATCCAAATTATTAATTAAGGCAGAAGGTAGAATATAGATGTTTTCAGATTTGAAAGGTAAGTTAAAATCACCTCATAGGTCCATTGCTTAGGAAGCTCTCAGAAGATTTGTTCAACAAAAGCAAGAAAAGAAAAAATAGAATCCAGGAAACAGGAGTCTGACACATGAGGAAGGCAGGATGGTGACAGAGAGAGAATCCAGGACCACAGCACTGAAGGAGGCTGATTAAGGATTGGAGCAGGGCAAGGACCCAAGGAGGAAACTCATCAAGAAAATGGTACAGAGAATGATCACGTTTTGAAGTATGTTACAGAAGATTTGCAAAACTGGAGATGGGGTCAGTTTGGGGGTTTATTAATGATAACTACTAGAAGCTGTTTTGATCCGTCTTCCCAGAGGTGGGAATAAATGTGCATTCATAAATTTATTTAAATTATCAGCTAACACAATACATTCACCATTGACTAGGAATAAGGTATGTTTAGTATTCACACTAATTTGGAGTTCCCAGTGGGGAAAGAGCTCCTGTATCAACGAGAACCTGAGTAAAGTGATCTGAGGCCTGGAGGTAGCTGAGGGCTCTTATTGTGGTTAAAGAGAAGAGTCAGCCCAGTGAAGAATTCCCCAAGCAGCATAGACTAGAGTTTACTTTGAAATTCCCATTGGTTCTCAGAAGCAAGGACCTACACAGGTCTTATTTTGTTTGCCCAGATATGGGGAAGGTAGGAAAGATGGATGGGGATTGACAGTTCTCAACAGTTAATCAGCAAAAATGGAGTCAAAACCCTTCATTGCAAAAACCAAGTAACAAAGGGAGAGAAGTTGGTTATTATCTCCAGAAAAAACAAAAAAGGAAAAGCATTCATAACATAATGTTGTACTCTTTGCCTCAGATGTGAATAAAATATACAAAATCTTCTTTTGCATATTTTGACCATATTGAGAAGATGAGCCGTGGGAAGTGTGTTGTATGTGTACTATATAGGTTTAGGTAAAGTGAACTAACTCTATGTTTCTAGAGTTAGAACTCACTGATTTTTTAAAATAGCAATATAAAGATGTTACTTAGAAATATGGAAATATTCCAAAGAAACAGGCAAAATAATTGAACATGGTTGCTCCTAGGGAGTTGAGAGATGAGAGAGGTGGGCAGTGACATGGGAGAGAGCATGTTGGGGCACCGTCATTTTGTTTGTTATATAACTTTTAAAATATGCAGAACTACTCAGCAATTAGAAACAATGAAATTGCAGCCTTTGAAGGTAAATGGACAGTGAAGGAAGAAATCATGCTGAGCAAAGTTAGCCAAACAAGGGTCGAATGTTTTCACTTATTTGTGGAGGCTGGAGCTAAACCTCATGTATTAGACCCAACAAAGGTATAGCAACACATAACCTAGGGCAATCATAGATAAGTATCACGGAGGAGAGGGGAGGGGCTTGAGGGGGAAGGGAGAGGAAGAGAAAATAGGGAGGGATCTGGGGGTAATTCTGATTTAAGAATTTATGCATATCATATTGTTACTTTATATGCATTGTTGATTGTATAATAATTAAATTTAACAAAAAAATAAAAAAATAAATAAAATATGCAGAACTGAATCTTAACTTACCCACAAAATCAACTTTGTCCTAAAGGCACTGGGGTGTTACTTATTCCATTGGAGTTCTAAGCAATGAAGCTCTGAGCATCTGATAGAATGATCAGATTTGCATTTTATTAAAATTACTTTATTTACTTTATGGAGATGAAATAGAGGGGAAAAGAATGAATACAGAAATGAAAATTAGGAATTATTATTTATAAAAAGCCTAGAATCTAGATAGGAAGTGACACTGGTATGGATTCAGTTATGGCAGGAGGGTTACGCTGAAGATTTGTGATTTAGTGTACTATGGGATGGAAGACAGAAGACTCACAACTAATATTCTTTATTTTTTGTTTTTATTTTTTTGACAGAGAAAGGGACAAACAACTTTATTTAATTTTTCACATGGCCTTAGTTGCTCTAACGTTTAGTTGTGTACGTGGTGCTGGGGTTTGAACCCAGGTCCTCGAGCCTGCCAGGCAAGCGCTGAAACCGCTGAGCCACCGCTCCAGCCCCTATATTCTTTATTTTTGATAATGGAGATATGGGAATGTCATTCATTTAGACAGAAAATACCAAAAGAAGCAGTTTTGGAGGGAATTTTCAGTGTTAGATATCCAAATGGAATAGCTATAAGGCCAAGATAGATATGGACCAGGGGCTCAGGAGTGAAAACTGGGATGAAGATGTAGATTTGGAATTAACACAGACACAGCCACCGAAGTCCTGAGATTGAATGAGACTGCTCAGAAAGTAGGTGTAAAGAGTAATCAGTTTCTGAGAATATACACTAAAACATTGAGAACAGGTATCTCAAACAGAGATTTGTACACCCATATTCACAGCAGTGTATTTTAAAATAGCTAAAACTTGGAAGCAACCAAAGTGTCCACTCACATAAGAAAACGTAGTACATACACACAATGGAATATTATTCATCCTTAAAAAGGAAATTCCGGCATATGTTATGCTATAATTTGGTTGATCCTTGAGGATGTGCTAAGTGAAATAAAGCAGAAAAAGACAAATATTGTCTGATTAGATTTACATGAAGTACTTAGTCAAAATCATAGAAACAGACAGTAGAATTGTGTTTGCCTGGGGCTGGAGGAGGGAACAATAGGGAGTTCTTCTTTATTTAATAGAGTTTTGGTTTCGGTAAAAAGAGCTGGGAAGGTGAAAATGATGATAATTTCGTAAAATATGAATATTTAATACCACTAAATTGTACACTTAAAATAGTTTAGAGGATAAATTTTATATGTACTTTAACACAAAGAAATGTGGGCAGGGGAAAGAGGAGTTAGTGTCTAAGGCAGAGCCAGAAGGAAGTGGAGTCAAGGAAGAGTATGTCTGAGGTATACCGTGGTGCTTACAAGGTAACTGAGAAAGAGATGGGAACACTGCAGAGGCAGAAAGGAGTGACTGTTAGGAAACTTGACCAGAGCTGTCTATGACGTCCTGGGTAGGTGGATTTTGTGTAAACACTATCTTTAATCTTTGTTTATGGACATTAATAGCAAATTTTCTCAAGACTTCATTAAGGCCCTGATATTATATTAAGTATAATATAATGTAATTTTAATATGAAGTACTTTACATACTTCATCACATTTAATCCTCAAACAATGTCACTTTCATGAAATAGAAGCTATTACTAATATTCTCTGTTTTTCAGATTATGAACCTAAGGTGGAAAGAGATTAAGCAATTATTCAAAGGAATAAAGCTAGTCAGCAGATAGACTAGAATTGGAACTCAAGGGGTCTGGCTCTAGAGCACAAATTCTTCCATAGTACACCTCTAACTGATCTGCCCAAAATAACACTAGTCATTCATCCATTCAACAAGCCTACTATGTGCCAGGCAGTGTTCCAAGTGCTGATAATTCAACAGTGTACAAAGCAAAGACCTTGACCTCATGGAACTCACTTTCTAGCAGAATAGAGAGACACACTAAAATGCACACACACTTTCAGTTCTTGATGCAACAAACATTGAAAAAGCAGAGTGAATGGCTAGGGAGTGGCTAGAGAGGAAAGCTACTTTTTATCATAGAACTTTCTAACATGATATATCAGCAAAAGCCTGAATTAATTCAAGGTTTGAGCCCCAAGAAGATGCATTGGAGGCTGAAGGAATGGGAAACATCTTGACCCTTAGGTAGGAATGAACTTGACTCAGCAAATAAGAGCAGGAGCTGGAGGAGGGAAAAATTGGAAGGCTATGAAATCAACAAGTGAGGCAGGAGATGTACCATATGCAGTCCCATATGTAAAGCTTGAACTGTGACAGGTAGCCTTCAGAGGATTTTGAGCAGAGAGGTGACAAACCCTGACTCACATTCTGTCTGCTTGCAATAGAGCCCACACTGGATTCTATGACTTTCCTTGATCCTCTAGAGTTATGCTTTCATGTAGCTACTGAGCATTTGAAATGTGGCTGGTATGCACTGAGATATGCTATGAGGGTAAAACACACCCTAGATTTCAAAGACAGTACAAACAGAAGATCTACATACATTTCATGAACAATTATTTATATTCACTACATGTTGAAATAATAATATTTTAGACATATTGGGTGTATAATATTCAAATTAACTTCACCTGTTTCTTTTCTCCTTGTATTTAAACTGTAGATATTACAAATTTTTAAATTGTATATGTGGCTTGAGTTATATTTGCATTGGCTAGCCTTGGTCTGGATAAATTTTGCTGAAGTTGAACCTAGCTGCTCTCAGCATCAGAAGGTTATGAAGACAAATGAAATAACTTGTGTCGGGTTCTCTGTGTCTTCATTAGGAAGCATATTACACAACAACAAGATAAATTGCTGAGATGGCAGTCAGCCAATCCACATACTGTTGCTTTAGAGGCCAAAGATAATGTTATGAACTGAGTTGTGGTTTTATGTTGTTTCTCCCACCATGGTGATGAGCTTGCACACAGTTATCTGTAGTGTGTCCTGCCCCACCCTACCTCTTCTCTGCACTCCCTTATGACCCAAGTAACATATTTTTGAAATACTTGGCCAAGGTTAAGAATGCAGCTCTCCAGATGAGGAATTTTTTTTCCCCAGTAAAGCACTTAGTCCTATATAGGTTTGAACCTTGGCCTCTTTAACATGAGATTATAATTATCTGGTCTATGCCAGCAAGCAGATTCCAAATGTCAGTAATTATATCTATACTCATAATTATAGAATAGGATTGGTTCTCATACTTAATCCTAAATGTGGTTGATTATAATGTTCTTATATTTTAAAAATTTGCACACATGCTCTAACCAAGAAATTTGTTTTTCTTTATAAATTTATACCTCTGGAAAGTCTCACAATGTTACAAATCTGGTCATATTTTGATTTGTTCATAACAGCATTTTAAAAAAATATAAGACGTTGGACTTTTTGGGGTAGTGCAACTATGTTATTCTATCCTGGGCCCTGAATAGCAGTAAAAATATAGCAGAACCAGCTGGAAGCTTCCTCATAGTCTTCCCCTGCTTCTCGCTGCATCTTCTTTCTCCTTTCTCACCTGTCTTAGGCAGATGGCAGGCCGTTGTTCTCAGTTTTCATTCTATCCTTGTGTTCTGAATTGTCTTCTACCTTCTGGTGGAGGACCTCTCTGAGTTACTTCATCCTTCTCCCTCCTAAGTATCACCATCTCCCATCCTACTAGGTCTTTTTCATCAGCAAACATCTATAGACTCTCAGCTCTTTAAACAAATATATGCATACACAAACATCTCCCTCAGTCCTACATTTCCTTGTATTGATAACTTATTTCCTCCCCTTCACAGAAAAATATTTCAGAAGAGTTGCCTATATAGCTCTGTTTCAATTTCTTCACCTCCTATTCATTTTTATATTTTATATATTTATTTTTCTTTATAAACTTTTAAATCATATTTTATATTTAATTAAGTTTCTTTCATCTTTTATTATTTTAATGACCTATTTTTAATAAATTAAAATCAGTGTATATTTATAGTATATAAAATGTTTTCAAATATGTACATATTGTAAAATTACTAAAAGGTGACTTTTGTAGCAAGAACACTTGAAATCTATTGATGATTTTTCAAGTATACAATAAATTGTTATCAATTGTAGTTACTTCCTTTGTCTAAATGAAATTATAGCCTTTGTCCAACTTTCCTCCAACCCCCTCCCTCCAACTCCTGCTAACCACAATTCTACCCTCTACTTCTATGATTTCAACTTTGTTAGATTTCACATATGACTGAGATTATACAGTATTTGTTTTTTTGTGCCTGGTTTATTTCACTTAACATAATGTCCTCCAGGTTCCCTCACGTTGTTACAAAGAACAGGATTTCCTTCTTTATTATTGTGTTCAATTGTGTATAGAGGCCACTTTTTTTTCATTCATCTATTGATAGACACGTTGGTTGAGTCCATATCATGGATATTATGAATAGTGCTGCAATAAACAAGAAAGTACGCGTATTTTTTATGTCAAATATTTCTTCTTTTTTGGATATATATCTAGAAGTACAATTGATGGATCATATGATAGTTCTATTTTTAATTGTTTGAGGAACCTCCCTGTAATGACTGTACTCATTTACATTCTCACCAACAGTGTAGAAGTCTCTCCTTTCTCCACATCCCTGCTAACACTTGTTTTCTTTTGTCTTTTTGATAATAGCTATTCTAACAAATTTGAGATGATACCTTACTGTGGTTTTAGTATGCATTTCCCTGATGATTGGCGATGTTGAGCATTTTTCATAAACCTTTTGGTTATTTGTATATTCTCTTTTGAGAATTGTCTCTTCAGGTTCTTTACACATTTTTAATTGGCTATGTTTCTTGTTATTGAATTTCTTTTTTTTAAGAGAGAGGGACAGTGAGAGAGAGAGAGAGAGAGAGAGAATCGATTTTATTTAGTTTTTCATGTGGCCTCAGTTGTTCCAACACTTTGTTGTGTATATGGTGCTGGGGTTTGAACTCATGTCCTTAAGCATGCCAGGCAAGCACCTTAACCACTGAGCCACAACTCCAGCCCTGTTATTTAGTTACTTGAGTTCCTTATATATTTTGAATATTAGACTCTTATCATATATGTAGTTTACAAATATCTTCTCCAATTTTGTAGGTTTTATCTTCATCTGTTGTTTCCTTTGCTGTACAGAAGGTCTGTAGTTTGATGTAATCCCACTTGTCTGTTTTCATCATTATTGCCTATGCTTTAACAGGGTCATAGCCAAAATAATCATTGCCCAGACTAATGTAGTGAAGCATTACCCTTTTCTTCTCGTAGCTTTATAGTTGCAGGTCTTATGTAAAGTCTTTAATCCATTTTGAGTTGATTTTGGTATCAAGCTGTATGAAATAAGGGTCTAATTTCATTCTTCTGCATATGGGTATCCAGTTGTTCCAGCACTATTTATTTATGTATTTATTTTAAAGAGAGAAAGGGACAGTGAGAGAGAGAAAGAGAAAGAATCAATTTTATTTAGTTTTTCATGTTGCTTTCATTGCTCTGACACTTGTGTACATGATACTGGGGTTCAAACCCACATCCTTGTGCATGCTAGGCAAGCGCTGTAATTACTGAGCCCCCCACTCCAGTGCCTCCCCACGGCACCATTTATTGATGACCTATTCTGTCTCCATTCCATTCATTATTCTACATAGTACAACTCATTTTCCTTCCCCTGAAATTGCTCCTTCAAGTGACAAAATCCAAAAATACCTCTTTGTCCTCATCATTCATCACAGTTACAGTGCAAACCATGCAACTGACCACACCCTCTCCTTGGAACACTCTCCTCCCGTCTGCCATCATGCTGTGCCTCCATGCTCAACCAACCCAATCGACTAATCATTCTCAACCTCCTTTCTAACTCCTTTGATTCTGTCCAACCTCTAAATGCTGATGATCCCTGATTCCTTGAGCCTTTACCCTTCCTCTCTCTAGATGCTCTCAATTTATCCCTATGGTTTTAAATACCATACAATTACCAATAAGTCCCAACTGTTTGAAGAGGTTGGCTTTATAGGCTAAAGAAAGCAGAAGCAGAGAACGAAAACTGGATTGGTTACTGTAAAAGTTAGAGCAGAAAGGACTTCCTTATCATGTTAAATAAAACTGCCTTATAGGGGGATATTTCTGACTCTCTCTCTTTCTCAACATAATGGGGTGAAACTTTAGCAATGAGAACTTGCATTTTGGTTTGGTCTGTGCAGAAGCTCAGTCTAAACCAAAGACCTTCCATAAATTTTACATGATACAAGAAAGGAAGGGAGTGAGGGAAAAAGGGAAGGAGGGAAAAAATGACATCTCTTTTTGTTCTAGCCAAAAATCTAGGTGTCCTTTACTCACCATAAAACCATATTAATTCCATCAGCAAACTGAATCTAGCCTAGCTTTAAAATATATCTTAAACCTTTCGTTGTCTGTTTCTACTTTTTGACACTACTTTTTGGAGTGGCATCATTATCTGTCACCTGGACTACTTCAATATCCTCCTAACTGGCCTCCCTTGCCTCTCCTCTTAAAGCTGCTTAACTCATTTCAGAGAAACCAAAGTGATTTCGCTCATGACATACTCTTCTTTTATGGTCCAAAAACTTTTGAAATAAAATCCAAATTCCTGAACATTCCTTAAGGCCCTTGCCTACCTCTCCAGCTTCATCTTGTGCATTTCTCACCCCTATTCTTCTCCACCTTGGGGGTCTTTGTGTTTGCTGATCTCTCTACTTGAGATGCTTTCCCACTCCATCTTCTTTCCCAATTAGAATGACAGTCTTCATCCTTTAAGATTCGAATCAGCTTAAATGCCCTGTAATTGAGCCTTAACAGACTCCCCCTTTTAAAGCAGCATTATCCATTTATTTTCTCAAAAGACCTTGTTGGTTTCTTTCCTAATATTTACCACAATTCTAATAACATATTTTTGGATATTTGCTTTCTTGACTGTCAGCTCCTGTCCATTTTATCTTATTGCCTCCTCTGTTTAGCTCATTAAAACACTCACTCTGTGGAATGAACTGTTGCTTAGTTTCAGAATAAAAAATAAAGGCAATTAAGACTGTTAAACTAAATGATTATGATTTTGTCCTTTGACATTCACATAATAGTATATTTGGGGATGAATGTGGATGACATAGAGACTGAGCTAGTCAAATGATCATGAGCAATGCCCAGTTTCTTTCTATTTCTTGGCTCTTCCAAGAATTCTGAGAATCTTAAGATGGAAATAAATTTTAATAGAAATAAGTAGTGTTGGATCTGTTTTAAAGACCCCTGTGCTACAGAGGCCATGTCTCCCTACTTATGTCCAAGAGTAAAGAAAACATTTTTGCCAGTAACATCTGCCAAAATACATACCTTAAACTTCTTATATGTGCTTGCTTTTTGCAAGCCTAGAAGCATGGACCCAATCTCTTGAAATGAATTATGTGCTAATTTGAACCAATCAGTTCCTTAGTCCTATGGGATTGTCCTAGGTCAGAAACCACATCTTAACTCCAGAGTGAGTTGGGCTCAGTCACCAAAATACACATCACTGAGAATGAGCGAGGAGAGCTCTATCTAGCTGGTGGAAAAGTTGAATAAAGCCTGAACAGTGCAAAGAGTCAACGTGCTTTAGCCTGGAAGAGAGTTCTGAATCCCTATGTACCTGACATACTATGTGCAGCTCCTCCACATAGAAACCATCTCTTGTCATTTAAAATCCCCTATCTTAGAGAGTATCTGTGATCTCTGTTTTAAAATTGGATTGCCCAGGATGGTTAAACATCCGTGCCAACATTGCTGTCTGATTTACCAAGCCCTAAGGGAACTTTTGGAAGAAGCTAAAGTTTCAGAAAACATGTGCTAAGGAGGGGGAAAGGCCCAAGCACAGGATAATGGAAGAGATGCCAGAGGGCCAGGGTGCTAAAGCACCAGGCTTAGAAAAACAAACACTAAAGATCATCCCCTGAAAGCAGGGAAGGGGAGATGAGTGAAGTCTTACCTAGTGTAAGCAGGCATCTATGGTTTCAGAAGAATCTATTTTCAGATAAGCCTTCCTAAACTGAGCCTTGAAAGATCAGGCTGTTCTTTCCTTTCTCCTCTGTACTATGACCTTTCTTTTACATCTTGGTAATAGGAAGGAAGACCTCGGACATATTCCAAACTTACAAGTGCATTGCTGGGGTGTAATAACCTCGGTAGGTCAAGAAGCACAGGGCAACAATGATGAGGTAATTAATCCTTTTGCAAATCAACAGGATTCCAACTCTCTTCCTGCCACGAAAGTGAAGGACATCTAATCATGTCCTCAGACGAAAATCCCTAAAAACAATCTTAATGACACCATTTATTGGAGATATAGCTGGACAAGAATTCAAATAATTGAGCCCCATGGTTATTTTTAAAAACTGAATAATTACCATCTATTTATTTAGTTGAAGGGCTTCTCAGAATCTGTATCTAGCAAATCATAACTCTGATGTTGAATCCAGTTATCTTTTTCCCTGGATACATGTGTGGGGGATATTTTACCCATTTCAAAGAGAAATGGACTTCCAGGGGGCTGGAGCGCTGGCTCAGCGGTTGTGACACTTGCCTGGCATGCGCAAGTTCAAACCCCAGCACCACGTACACAACCAAGTGTCCCAGGAATGAAAGTCATATGAAAAACTAAATAAAGATTGCCTCTCTCTCTCTCTCTCCTCTCTCTCCCCTCTTTAAAAAAAAAAAAAAGAAGAAGTGGACTTCCAATACAATTTTATATTTTATGCTTAGTAATTATTCACCAACATTTATAATAGATACGTGTGTTGTTTTAGAAATTATGCAGAATTTTCTAACAGAACCTTATGGTCACAGTAAATTCAAAATTATTTCCATTTTTTGTTGCTGAGAAGTATGTTACTCACAAAATATTCTAAAGTGTAAAAATATATAGTAGGAAGTAGAATGGAAATGCAACTTCATGACAAAAAATTAACAAAAAGAAAATTTTCTATTGTAAAGAATAATACATATATTCTAAAAATATAGAATATGAGTACAAGAAGTATAGTTAATAACATTGTATCTACTAAAATTTAGCTAGCATTTCAGTTACATTTACCAATGTAAAAAGAAACTACGGAAAGTGGTGGATGTGTTAATTTATTTGACTATAGTAATCATCTCACTATATATTTATGCCAAAATATCAGGCTATGTACAACTATGTACAAAAGAAAATAAAATGTTGGTCAGGGCACAAAATTGTTACACTATTTAAATTCTATTGTACACCTATCAACTAATAATGTGATAGTTTATGTTTAAATGTCATTATAATGTATTACAAAATGTATATTCATAAACACAAATTTTTTACCTTATGGTAAAATACTTTAGGTATCAAATATGGTGAGGAGTGTATTGGTTTTTAAAATACATTTGGCCCACATGTGTGAAAACATTTGAGACAATGAAAAGAGAAAATTATGTGTTAAGCAAGAGACAGATCAAGGAAAGAATAGGCTCACTGTTGAGACTGTGCCATGCAACAGGGTGACAAAGGGCCTGTCTTCTCACATTTGCTTTTGTGTCCCTTATCAAAGAGAACATCTTCTGACTAAGAAGGATTGAATGGCCACTGGTAAAGGGAAAGAGAAGCTCAGGATGGAAAAGAAATTGTAACAGCTTTCCCATCTCCCAGAAGAGCCAGAGAGGGTAGTGAGAAGAGCAAGGACTCCGGTCTGACAGGATTAACAGAATGATTGATGCGCCCGTGGACAAGATGGGTGACTCAGTTCATCTGTGTTATGGTCATAATGTGACTTACCACAGAGAGTTGAATTTCATGATGGATGTAAAGTGCTTTTGCATCAAGTACAGCAAAACATAAATAGTGGCTATTGTAATTATTATATAGCTGTGGGCCTGGGAGCAACTTATCTTACTTGAGCTTTACTTTCCTCTATAATAGGGAAAGAATAACCGTTCCCTCTCAGGATTTTTATGGAAATTCAGCTGATAATAAACACAAGAGAATTTAGAATACAAAAAAAAGGCCTTTAATAAAATTTGGTTCTTTCCCCACCCCCTACCTTCTCTATCCTCCTATTGACCTGGGCAGCTCTATGGTATCTTTAAAGGGACATGATGAAAAAGAGTCTCATTCCAAATACGTATTTATAGAATGGTATATTACTTTCATTGTATCTACTAGTAAAAAGACTAAACCTGGAACGATTTTTTTTTCTTGCTAAGAAGAGACCAGGGTATTATAAACGACTCTTTCCTTGTGGCTATGACGTTTCTGCTTTACTAGCAAATCTCATTAATGACAAAATGATTTTTATGAAACTGTGGAAGACAAATAGGTTGCTGATCTATGATCATATAATCGATATCCTAACAATAAAGACCTCCTCACAAAGAAAATAATCCTTCCCTAGTGTTCCTTTTCTCTTATGAGTGGAAAGATAAAACGTTTATTAATCAGTGGGAAGAAATGCTGCTGATTAATGTGGCTCACTTATTTTAGATGGCATGACATATGCTCCCTCCTTGTAACTTTGTGTACAATATAAAGCATGGTTTAAGATGAGCTTGGATGCCCAGGAGGGAGGGAGGGAACCAAGCTTTACTGAAAAGGAAAAAAATATAGGTAAGGAAATTGCCATCATATATATTTATTTTACTTCCACCATTTAAGTTGGTGGGTTAATGGTCATTAATTTATTTTCAGAAATAGGCTGCCAACTTGTTGTTCCCTGTTAAGGAGAGGGGGTGTAGTGATACTGCAAACACATCATAAGGCCTCATATCAAGCAGGATCCCAGCAGGAAACAACTGGCATATTACAACAGGGCAACAGATTCCTGTTGAATCTGGAGAATGGGTTCATGGGCATCCATTATACTATCCTCTATTTTTTAATGTTTGAGGAGTCTATAATAGACTATAAAAAAACAAAGGGAGGAATGCAGATGAAAGACTAAGAGAAAAGGATTTACAGAGAAGTGGGCAGGAAAATAACAAGGTCAGCTGAAGTATTTCTTCCTCCTCCACTGATACCCCACACCCTTCTCCCACCCCCAGGGATCAGGAGCAGCAATGAAGTCACAGGTGGGAAGGGAGTAACTCCTGGAACCCAGGGAGAATTTAACTATCAGACAGGGCCCCCCTGTCGGGAACTGTGGCCCTTGGTGGAGAAATGTACCACTGTGAACCAAGGCCTAAATTGTAGAGCCCAATGCAAACTGAAAAGCTCTTCTACTATAGTCTGTCTGACTCTCTCTCTCTCCCAGAGATAACTTTTTCTGTTTAATACCATTCTAAATAAAGACTTTTTAAAATTTAAATTATTAGCATGAGTCTTATCATATATCTTTACACTGTGCAATGGCAACTTTAAATGTATTGTATATGCAGAATCATCAAAAGAAATTATTCAGAGATTATAAACACTTATATATTTTGTTCTTGTGGAAATAATGCACAGAACTAATTCAATTTTTATTTCACTTTTTCGTGCTTGTACATTGTATCAACACTCTGTAACCTTTGGCTTACTGATGAGTAAGGAAGAACTGAACGAAAAAGGAACTGTGGTTTGTCCTACACTTCCCCTTATTTCTATGGCATCATCTTTAGTGAAAAGTTGCTTTAAAAAAGGAAGTAACATGAAAACAAAAAAACATGATAGGGTTCCTTGATGGTTGGTGTTTCTTAGAATGTCATTGCCTTTTTTACGAAATCCAAGCAAATTTTGGTTGAAATGCAAAGCATGGCATCTCAGGGCTTTATCAGTTGTAGCTGTGACCTTGCACTTTCTTTGAGGCTCCTTGAACTTCGTGTATTAAGGGTGGGTGCTCAGGAATCCTACTGTCATGGGGCAATGGAAATGCTATATACAAATGGGGCAACCAGAAATGATGGACACACATATTATAACTTCTCTGTTCACATAAATTCTCCATTCTCCCATCAGACATCATTTAAGAAACATGTGTTCATGTATTTGTTGACCATTTGCATTTCTTCATTTGAGAAGTGTCTGTTTAGTTGTTTTGCCCATTTATTGACTGGGGTATTTGGGGTTTTTTTGATGTAGAGTTTTTTTAAGTTCTTTGTATATCCTGAATATTAATGCCCTGTCTGAGGTGCAGAGGGCAAAGATTTTTTTTTCCCCATTCTGTAGGTTCTTTCTTCATACTCTTATTTCTTTCCTTTGCTGTGATGAAGTTTTTCAATTTGATGCCATCCATTTATTGATTTTTTCCTTTTACTTCTTGCGCTTTAGTGGTCTTGTTTAGGAAATCTATTCCTGAGCCAATGTGTTGGAGTGTTGGGCCTACCTTTTCTTCTAGTGAGTGCAGGGTTTCTGGTCTAATTCCCACGTCTTTGATACACTTTGAGTTGAGTTTTGTGCAGGGTGAGAGATAGAGATTGAGATTCATTTTACTACATATGGA
>PVKS010007968.1:0-70451 GCA_004027875.1 Aplodontia rufa | reverse complement strand
AATGGATCCAAAAACTGTGGTACATTTATACCATGGAATATTACACAGCAATTAGAAACAATGATATTGCAGCCTTTGAAGGTAAATGGATGGCTATGGAAGAGATCATGCTGAGTAAAATCAGCTTAACCCAGAGAACTAAGGGTTGATTGTCTCCACTCATCTGTGGAGGTGGGGACTATACCCTGGACAGTGAGAAAGTTGGTCTATTAGCATGTGTTAAATCCAGATAAGATGTAATGTTTTACAACCTAATACTTGTTTTAGAGATACTGTGGGAAGGGGAAGGGTGGGATAAGGGAGGGTAATTGGGGGGGCACTCCTGGGGGTAATTGCAATATCCAGAATATATACACATTTTATATTACTTTGTTAAAAACTTGTATGGTTTTATGGTTGTTCAAAAATAAAAAATTTAAAAAAAAAAAAAAGAAGAAGTATAGGGGCTGGAGCAGTGGCTTAGCAGTTGGAGCCCTTGCCTGGCGTGCACACTGGGACCCAGGTTCAATCCCCAGCACCATGTGCACAACTGTCAGAAAAACAAGGGCCAGATGGCGAAATGGATAAAATTGATTCTTTCTCTCTTACTCTCTCCCTCTCTCTTTAACAAAAGGAGAGGGGATATTATAAACGTTATGAATATACATATTTTTAAAAAGTAACAACCACAAACTGTGGTTACCTATTAAAATGGGAGTAACTGAAAAGACTCAAGTATGGGACTGGAGTGGTGACTCAGCAGTTTCAGCGCTTGCCTTGCATGTGCAGTGATTTGGGTTCAAACCCCAGCACCATGTACGCAAGTGTCAGAGCAGTGAAGCCCAAATGAAAAACTAAATAAAGTTGATTTTCTCCCTCTCCCTCTCATTGTCCCCCTCTCTCTTAAAAAAAAAAAATTCAAGTAATACTTAGAATGATTTTGCATAAACTCCAAAATTACTTGAAGTTTGTTACTGAGGAAATTTAAATATAATTGGGGGTTTTGTTTCAAATGATCTGGAATTCATATTTGATTATCTAGTTATTTTATAGTTTGTTTGTTTGCTTGTTTTTTGATACTGGGGATTGAACCCAGGGGCACTTTACCCTTAAGCTACATCCCTAGTCCTTTTTATTTTTAATGTTGAGACAGTCTGACTAAGTTGCCTAGTCCGGCCTTGAACTTGAAATCCTCCTGCCACAACCTCCTGAGTTGTTGGAATTATAGGTGTGTGCCACCACACGCAGCATTATTTTATAGCCTCTGGGAAGTTTTGACTTAGAAAACTGAGAAGTTAGCATTTAGCAGGAGGTTGCAAATTTGAGTCACAGTGTAAGCTTGAGAACACTTCTAGTTAGTTCCTCTTCCAGCTTCTTTTTTGCATGCTCCCCCCAGGCCTCCCCAATGTCTCACAGCATTATGACTCTAGTGTGTATTTTGATTAACTTTTAGTTTATCTGCCAGCCTTTGAAGACTCTCAAAGGTATGTGACTCTGTTTTGAAAAACGTCTGTCTTTAGAGGTTTTGTTTTTGTTTGGTCCATTACAGATGCACACTGGACTGACCCAGCCTTCCCTTGTTACCTATGTTCCTGTGACTTGCTGTGGTATTGCATTTGTTGGGCTGTTGGTAGCCCCCATGCACAGTCTATCTGCTGTTTGCAAGAATTCCGTTCACTTGACTCTTTCTCACTTGGCTGTACATTTTTAAGAGGGCAGGACAACTACCTATTGTTTTTATTAAGTGGAAAGTGAAGAGTTCCAGAATAAGAACTCTAGATTTATATCAGGTAATAATCTGGATCAAATTCCATTAGTAACAACAGACTGTATTGAAAATATCAGAGCATCAGAATAGTTAATTGACCCTTTAACAAACAAGCCATTTTGTTCAGTTGGTTTTTTTTTCTTTGTTGACAACTTATTGTATGGGGGACACTGAGATAGGTATACAAATAAATAACAGTGATAGACAAATCAGACAGTCCTGTTTCTTTTCTTTTTTTTAAGAGACAGGGGCTGGAGTGGTGTGGCACAGTGGTTACAGTCCTTGGCTGGCATGTGCAAGGGTATGGGTTCACACTCCAGCACCAAGTATATAACAAAGTGTCGGAGCAACGAAAGCCACTGGAAAACTAAATAAAATTAATTCTTTCTCTCTCTCTCTCTCTGTCTTAAAAAAAAAAAGCGAGAGAGAAAGAGTCAATGTTTTATTTTTTTCATCTGGTTCTTTTTTTTCCCCCACTTAGTTGTGTATGTGGTGCTGGGGATCAAAGCAGAGCCACCTTTCCAGCCCTGAAAAGTCCTTTTTCTGTTGTTGCCTTGAGGCTGGTGCTTTTTTGTGTTCTACGTCTAATTAGTTATAGTATTTGATTTCAGTAACTAGAGCCCTTGAAAGTTGTGGGTTAAATGGAAAGAGTTTAATCTAACAATAACGTGTGGGTAGTGCCTCAAGAATTTTTTGTGATGTAATTGATGTAATTTGATTTAAAATGGTTTCCATTGCCAGGAAACCAAGTGATGATTTTTTTTTCAAGTATTATTTCTTTAGTGCTGTGGAATATACAGGATTTGTATTTATTTGGTTTTTGATGTTTACTATTCACAAGTTGATATTCTCTTAACCTATCTCTGGTGCTAATTGTTATAATGAAATGTTGGGAGTTTTTGTCTTTAAAGCATACCCAGAAAAAGAAAGTACTCTTCTAACTAGTCTTATTTTGGGCTAAAACTCTTATAATTTTTAATAATAGAAAAAGTTGTTCTAACTTCTCACCAGGGGAAGTCCAGAAAGCCCATAAATATATGAGAAATTGCTCTACATCATTACCTATAAGGGAAATGCAAATCAGAACTTCAATGAGATACCACCTCACTCCTGTTAGAGTGGCAAAAATGAAAAATTCTGACAACAACAAATGCTGGAGGGGCTGTGGGAAAAAAGGAACACTGTCACATTGCTGGGGACTGGTTCAGCTACCATGGAAAGCAGTGTGGAGAATCCTCAAAAAATTAAGGATGGAACCACCTTATGACCCAGCTATCCCACTCCTGGGGATTTTCCCAAAAGAGTTAGAATCAGCATATTATAGTGATGTGGCTTCCTTAATGTTTATAGCAGCTCAATTTACTGTAGCTAGACTATGGAACCATCCCAGATGCCCCTCACTCGAGGAGTCGATACAAAAACCGTGGTACATATATACTATGGAATACTACTCGGCCATTAGAGAAGACAATATTATGGCTTTTGCAGCCAAATGGATGGAGATGGAAAGAATTATGCTAAGTGAAGTATCCCAATCTCAGAGACTCAAGGGCCGAATGGTATCTCTCATCTGTGGAAGCTAGAATACATGGGGAAGCAGTAGGTTAGAAGGATAACCTAATAATAACTTCAAATTGTATGATTCTCAACACAACAGGGAAATGACTCCCTAGGATACTTGGAGGCGTAGGGAGGGGGATGCGGTGGGGAGGGTGTAGGAAGAACTCCTAGGAGACTGGAGGGTGGGAATATGTGGGAATCATCTCAGAAGATCTCTGACCTCCACGAGATATCCATTTAACTCAGGGGTTCTTCTGGGGGAAACAGCAACATGGGGAACCCAAGCTGGGCATCCATGATACGGCATTAGCCCTGGATAACTAAGTATATATACATTGGTTCTTGAATGTTTGAAAATGTTTCCCTCTCAACTGTATCTCTATATCCATCTAATAAAAAAAAATAAAAATAAAAAGTTGTTCTAAAGCTGGAGGTATACTGGGAATTTTTATAAGATTTAAGATAATTGAAAAACTCTGTAAATGTTACTAATCTGTCTGGTTTATTATTTTGGTGGTGGGCTCTATCTTGGACTGTGCTAAAATACTATTTTGAAAGTGTTAGTAATTTTCATTTTGTGAAATTTACTTTCATGGTATCACCCTCATTTTGAAATGTTCTGATGAATTATAGTAGCAACAGATTGTCCTATAATTTCACTAAAGTAACCAAGTATCATAATGAGAAAATGTCAGGTATCTCTTGAGCAACTAGTGTTGTTGAATCTCAGTGTTTAAAGCCAAATATACATATTTTGTATCATAAAAATAACTGATTCATGATATATGTACAAATGTACTGACATAGTGGATTACAAACAAATCCTATTTACTTTTTATTACTCTGAGGTTTGTTTGTTTCAAGTGTGTCTGTGGAAAAGGAATTCTAAGCATTTGTTAATAAGCATCAAAGATCAGAAATGATAGGGCTGGAGCAGTGGCTCAGTGGCTATGGCGCTTGCCTGGCATGCTCAAGGACACAGGTTCAAACCCCAGCACCACGTATACAACAAAGTGTCAGGGCATTAAAAGCCATATGAAAAACTAAATAAAAAATTGATTCTCTCTCTCACTGTCCCTCTCAAAAAACAAAAACAGAAATGCTGCAAAATGATCTTAGATTTACGCAGTTCATAGTGATTATAATCTGGGAGAGAAATATTAAGGATATGTAGCAAGATATATTATTCTATAAACAAGAATTATCTATCAACTAATTATTATTTCCAACCATTCCCTCTCCTTGTCCAATAAACAAAGTTTTAACTTTTAAGGTTTAAAATCTGAAATTTGTTTCAGAGCTGGACAAGGCCATGATTCTCAGGGGTGTTAAGTCTTTTATCAGTTTGGAGAAGAGGGTTTTGACTCTTGGCTCATTATTAAAGTCAGGAAGGGAATCCAGCCTTCTGCTTTCCAGAAGTGTTTTGTTTATCACACATTCTTTCTGACCTGAGGAAGTCTTTGACTGTAGGTCATTTTTAATACATCCTTCCTCAGAAACTTTCTGTATTTTAATCATCGTTGTTCCTTTGTTAGCTATAGTTTGAGTTAAGGGAGCAACGTTGCCACTGATAACCCCCTTCCCTTGTTTTCTCATTCAACATTTTTTACTTTATTTTTGAGAGAGAGAATCAGTTTTATTTAGTTTTTCTTGTGGTTTTTGTTGCTTCGATACTTAGTTGTGTATGTGGTGCTGGGTTTCGAACCTGGTCCTTGTGCATGCCAAGTGAGCACAGTACCACTGAGCCACCAACCCAGCCCCATCAGCATTTTTAAATTTTCATAAGCTCTCGAAGGTGGTAGGAACTGAGGAAGCTATCACTTGGGAAGTACCGGGTCAGGCTGTCCACTTAGCATCCCTGGACACCTGCCCCACTTGTTGCCTAACTCTCCACAGGTGGAAATGGGTTTTGAGTACTTAAAGATATGCTTTAAAAGTCAGTGAACCAATCTCTTGAGACAAATTGCCTAATTTAATAATTGTTTCAGACGTGATACATGCTTTGATTTCTTAAAACTGCCTTTTTGTTCTCTAGGTATCAAACAGTGTTTTTCACAAATACCATCTGGGGTGCATTATACACTTGCAGGTTTGAAATTAAACATTTTGAAAGGTATTAATATATTAAAACCAACACTTGACCTAGATTATATGTTTTAATGAATGCAGAAATAAAACATTATACATTAATGAACTCTTAGAGAATACATCTAAAAACCCAGCCTTAAAATATGGCAGATCCTTTTATTATTTCATATCTTTCCATGTGCTCTTTCTCCTTCTGAGTATGCCTTCCTTGCTCCCCAATCCTTGCCAAATTGGACCCTACAAGTTAGTTAATAGCTCTGTCTATGTGACATCAACTTGATCCTGCGTTTTTCCTTTCTCTACAAAATAGATTTTTTTGGCGGGGGGAGAAAGAGGGACAGAGAGTGAGAAGCAATTTTGTTTAGTTTTCCATGTGGCTTTCGTTGCTCTGGCACTTCATTGTGTACGTGGTGCTGTGTTTGAACCCGTGTCCTCATGCATGCAAGGCAAGCAGCGTAGCCACAGAGCCACTGCTCCAGCCCCTACAAAGTAGGTTTAACAGAGGCTTGCGGTTAGCAAAGATAGATTAGGAACGTCTTCTTATTCCAGTCCTGCAAGTCCCCTTTGACTTCAAAGGCTAACATACCTTATGTACTGTTTATCCCTTTGTTAATAGTTTTCTCTCGGGACTTCAAAGGCTAACATACCTTATGTACTGTTTATCCCTTTGTTAATAGTTTTCTCTCGGGGCTTGATAGAGTATAACCTTCTATTACTCTGACTCCCATTTTTTTCTCTCCCCTCTTAGAAGTCCCTTCTTGAGTTTGAATAGAAACCCTCACATGTCATAGCGTTTATCCCATTGTATTGATACTCTTCTTTTATTTGTCACCCAAATGAAATGTGAGTCCTTTGAAGGCTGGTACTGGTCATTTTGTATTTCCATGAAGTCCAGGGTAACGCTTGACATAGGAGGTATTAAGTCAAATGAAAGAATCAGTTCTGGTATATACCATCATTTGGAAACAACATTTCTTCCACTTATGTATCAAATAGTCTCTTAGTGCTTATTTTACCTAAAACCTTACACCACAGCTTGAAGGTAACCTAAGGTTTTTTTGGTAGTCTTTTTAGTATTTTTCTGTTGTGGTGGTTAATCTAGTATTACAGTTTGTGGGACGTGGAAAGGAACTTTCAAAATAAATTACTACCATTCTCTTTATAATTGATTCAAGTTTGGACATAACTCATTAAATTTGATCTTAGATATTCTGTACTCTTCTTTTTGCTTTATTTGTGTTCTTTAGCTCACAGAAAAAAATATTGCACACAAGAAAGAAAATCATAGACATTTAAAAATTAAACGAACAAGTTCTTTTTAAGTTTTTAGTAGAACTATTTGGCATTCTGTTTCTCTACAGCTTTCTTGCATGACTTAGTTGAGCTCTGGTTCAGAAAGAAGATAATTTGCTGAGATTGTCATTTGTAGAGCAGAAAGAAAAGACGTTCTATAGTATAACCCAAGACAGGAGGGGCTGGAGTGGTGGCTCAGCGATTAGAGCACTCGCCTTGCATGTGTGAGGACCCAGGTTCAAACACCAGCACCATGTACACAACTAAGCGTAAGAGAAACAAAGCCAGACGAAAAAAATAAATAAAATTGATTCTCTCTTTCTCACTTTCTCCCTCTGTCTTAAAACATAAAACAAAAGACAAAAATCCAGGAAACTGATTAGTGTTGTTTGTGTTTTAGATTGACATATTTCTTGTTTCTTTTATCTTTAAAAAATGATTGCTGTTAATCCAGAGAGTTTATTTTAAAGTAAAGCTGTTGAGACACTGTTGGTTTTTTTCCCCTTCTCTTTTCTCACCCCAATATAAAGAGGGTATGTGGGGGGAAATAGGAGGAGGAAAAATACAGCAAGCATAGTAAGCATTTATAAAATAGTGAACAAATTCTGAAATGTCTTTGGCTCTTGTTTGACCTCGGAGAGTTAAGGTACAGCACCTACTTTCTAGCCTGTCTCGGTGGTCCTGAGGAAAGGGAAGGGAGGGCCAGTACCACATCACATCACTTGGGTTGCTTTTTCAGGATTGCTAGTCTTTATAAGGTCTCTAGCTGCCACAAGAGAGTCTGACAGAGTGGGGAAAGTACTAAATAAAATGTTAGAAAAATATCTACAAATCCTAAGTGGATATAATTTGATTTATATCTTAGAAATATTATTCCCAAGTTTTTATCTTGAATAATTTGCAACCTACAGAAAAGTTGAAAAAAACCCACAAGAACACTTGCATATCCTTCCCCTTGATTTAGTACTTGCAAACATTCTGTCACATTTCTGTCAGTCTATAAAGACATACACTTGTTTTTTTCTGAAACTTGAAAATGCAAATAAGTTGCAAACATCATAACATTTAATTCCTAAAATATTTCCATAGGTAGTCCCTAAGGATAAATGTTTTCCTACAAAACTGTGGTACTATTATCTCATTAAGGGAATTTAACACTGATACAATAATATTTATTAATTAGTTCATATTTAGGTTCCCCTGCTTGTATTAAAAATATCCTCTACTGCCTTTATAAAAATAATCCAGGATTGAATCAAAGTTTACATATTGCATTTGATTATCATTTCTTTAATCTAGATTCTACAGTGATGTATCTTTTTAGTCTTGATACTTACATTGTTTAGAAGTCTAACCCAATTTTCTTATTGTATTTTTTTTTTTGAGAGAGAATCAATTTTTTTTTAGTTTTTCTTGTGGCCTTTGTTGCCCTGACACTTTGTTGTATATGTGGTACTGGGGTTTGAATCCGCATCCTCACACGTTAGACAAGCACTGTAACCGCCGAGCCACCCTTCCAGCCCCTTTATTGTATTTTTTAAAAATTATGATTAAGTAATTTTAATACACAGGAAAATTTTATTACCTTTTAGAGTAATAAGGAAAACCTAACAAAAATATTAACTTTTTTCACTTATGATTTGTATTCCCTTAGTAAGATTTTATAATTTATTTGTTCAGTATTGGGGAGTGAACCTAGGGTTACTCTACCACTGAACTATATCCCTGGCCCTTTTTAAAATTTTATATTGAGATAGGATCTTGTTAAATTGCCCAGGCTGGCCTCAGACATGTGCGATTATGGAGATGAGCCACTGCACCTGCCTGTATGATTGCATTTTGAATAATCTTTATTTTTATTTTTTGTAGAATATTTTAGCATTTTTAGAGCCAGAATGGATCTTGGCTATATAGGTAAACATTTTCATTTTAGAGCTGAAATTGAGGTATGATGATACCAAGTCCTTTTTTTTTTAAAGAGGAGGACAGTGAGAAAAAGAGACAGAATCAATTTTTATTGAGTTTTTCACATGGCTTTCATTGCTCTGACACTTAGTTATGTACTTGGGTGCTGGGGTTTGGACCCCCCCCCCTCTGTACTTGCGCATGCAGGGCAAGGGCTGTAACTGTGGAGTTACCGCTACGATGATATCAAGTCTTGCATTTGGCCATGTCTGGAGATCTTTATGGTTCTCACAACTAGGGGGATACTACTGGCACCTAGTAGGTGGAAGGTAAGGATGCTGCTAAACATCCTCAGTGCACAGGACAGTCCCTGTCAATATTTATCTAGCTTAAAATGTCTACAGAGTCTTGGTTAAGAAATCTTGATCTAAAATCATCCAGGTAATGGTGGGATTTAAACACATGTTTCTTGATTTTCTGTGTTCTTTCCACACAAAAAAATGGAGTTCCTTGCTTTCTTTCCCTTTGATTTCCCTGCCTTCATCCTCCATTTCTTCACATTGGATCTTTTTGTTAAACGTAATGAATTATTTTATCATTGTAAATATTAAGTCAAATTAGAACATATTGCTTGATGGAAGCTAAAGGAAAAGAAAGATGGAGGTGCACCTCATGAAAATCAAAGGGAGATTTGTAGAGAAAAGGATCCAAGGGTGGGAAGTGGGGAGGGAGGAGGGAAGTGCTGAGGAGTGATAATGGCCAAATTATAGTTGCATTGTGTATTTTGTGCATGTACGAATATAAATAACTCCCATCAATATGTACAACTATAATGCACCAATAAAAAAGAACATATTGCTTGAGAGACCTTGAAGTGTCTTTCTAAAAACATGTTTTCAGAAATGCATTCATTGAAATTCCATTCCCTAAATATTTGTTCAGAAAAACCTTTTAAGAGCAGTTTAGGTAACTGTAGTAGCACTTTACTTTTTTTTTTTTTTTTTTTAAAGAAAGAGGGACAGTGAGAGAGAGAGAGAAAGAGAGAAACAACTTTATTTAGTTTTTCACATGGCCTTAGTTGCTCCAACACTCAGTTGTGTACGTGGTGCTGGGGTTTGAACCTGGGTCCTCAAGCTTACAAGGCAAGCTCCTAAACCGCTGAGCCACCGCTCCAGCCCCGAGCACTTTACTTTTGTTTATTTGAAGTGTGAGTTTGCAGAGCATTTTCACATGTGTTGTCTTATTCAGTGCTCACAAAACCCTTTGTAGTTACAAGCACAGCAAATGGCATTCTCCTTTAACAAGTTAGAAAGTGAAGGATGAGAATAAATCTAATCTAATTGTGGTCAGGTAGGTATTAGCCAAAATGACTTGGAGGTGGATTTCAGTTGAACTTTGATCTGCAAAAATACCAAAAAGGAACCGGCAATCTCAGAATGACTTAAGTGCTTGGTCACTAGACCTATTCAAGCAGAGGTGGTGGGGTATTGCTGGACATGTTGTATAGGAGCTTGAGACATCAAAAAAAGTGTCGACACTGGAATAGAATTGATAATTAGATACAGCTCCTCTCATTGAATGCAATATTCTAATTGGGAAATCAATCCTATAAGTAGATGAAGTTTACTAAAAATCAGTATTCAATGTTAACAGTGATAGACATAAATGCTTTAAATCTGTCACACTCTGTAGGGCCTGAGCACACAGACAGTGCTCTGTGTTGAGATCCCTTCCCTTTCTCTTTTATTCTTGCACTATTAATCAGGTGCTTAACATTCACCCATTCATTCACCAGATGTTTATTGAGCACCTACTCTCTGCCAGGGACTGGTATGGATTATGCAACAAGCAAAACAAAAAGTCTGCTCCCGTGGAGTTTATATCCTAGTGAGGGGAGGCAGACAAGAAACAAGTAAAATGTGGACTGTCAGATGATTTTGACCACTGTAAAAAGAATCAAGCAGGAAAGACGAGCACAGACTAGGTGCTGTGACCAGGGCTCTTTTTTAAAATAAATTGTTCAGAGCAGGCTCCACTGACAAGGTCACACCTAAACAAAGGCCTGAAGCAGGTGCTTTAGAAGGGGAATGTGTTCTAAGTGAGGTGTTGGCAGACCTTTCTGTAGATGCTCAGCGGGCCACAGTCTCTTACAACAACTCAACTCTGCTGTTGTCATGTTAGCAGCCATAGATCAGAGGAAGACAAATGAGCAGGTGTGTGTTCCAGTAGCACTTTATTTATATATATAAAAGCAGTAGGCAGTACTTTATCAATTCCTGCTTTAAGTGGAAAGAGCACCTAATGTAAAGACACTGGGTAGGAGCAGGGCTGGCATGTTTCAGGAGCAGCAGGGAAACCAATATGGTTGGAATTCAGTGGAGGAGAAAAAGGAGGTCAGCTTCTTAACTGCTGATAACTTTGGGTCAGAATGAGGAAAGCACCGAAGAGTTTTAAACAGGGAGATAACATGATCTGCTAGGAAAGATTAGGAGTTTGTTTGGGACCTGGTAATTTAAGATGCCTGTTAGGTATCCTAATGGGGTTGTCCAAAAGGGAGTTGGATATATGCCTGCAGTCCAGAGAAGAGGTCTACACTGGAACTAAAATGTGAATCTTCAGCTTAGCGATCATCTTAAAAACCATTAGATCATCCATTTCCAGCATGGGTAATATCACTTGAATGGGGACAAAATTGATTCTTGAGAAGGAAGAGAAAAATACTTAGATATTGAAATGAGTTAAACCAAAGCTCAGCCCTACCCAATACAATCTTATTCTTTAGTATTTAATTTCATGGGAAATGGAATGAACAAGGGAAAAAAACATGTCTAAAAGGACACTTTGTGGGTCTGGAGCAGTAGCTCAGCAGTTACAGTGCTTGCCTGACATGCTCGAGAATGCGGGTTCAAACCCCCAGCACCATGTACACAGCTAAGTGTTGGAGCAACGCTAGACAGAATTGATTCTCTCTCTCTCACACTGTCCCTCTCTCTTAAAAAAACAAAACAAAACACCCCCCCAAAAAACCCTAAATTGCTTCTTTCTCACTGTCCCCTCTTAAAAAAAAAAAAAAGGTGGGGGCACTTTGCAGAGGTGATGATGAAAACAAGCTTGTAAAACACTGCATTAGATTGGACTCTCACTGGAGGCCTGGCCTTGAAGGGACCCCAGTGTTTAGACTCTGGTGAGGGGCCAGCAAAGGAGTGGCTAGTGTGGGGAAAACAGGCTGCTGTCTGGAAAAACGTGGAGGTGATGTTTCAAGGAGTAGGGAAGGATCAGCTGTATTAAATGTTGTTGATTGATCAGGTAAGATGAGGACCGAGTTAACCCTGTATATAGCCATGCGTAGGTTGTGTTGAAGTTACTACTTACTTGGGATTCAGCTTATTATTGTAAGGGAAGAAGCGAGTGAAGGAAATAAAGAGGAGAGTGGTGGCAGCGCAACAGTAATGCAGTTTATTGGGAGAAACCTGTGGAGGGGGCCCCAGTAGAGTCTGGGACCCGTCTTCTGCTTATAGACTGGGGTAGATTTAGAGGACGAAGAGAAAAGATTGGTGCGGTGCTAGGGAGTTGTCAGGGAAGGGTCCTGTCTTATGATGGAGCGTTTGGGGTTTCTTTGCACGATGGTGGAGTATTGTAGGTGGGTCTGGGGTTTAGGGATAGGTGGGTCTTATTCTAAGATGGAGGATAAGATTGAAAATGGTGTTGCCTAGGTCAAGTTCTGCTTAACACATACCATTTTATGTACTAAGCTACCTTTGACCATAATTAGGTAGAATTTCTCAATTGTGGTAAAAACACCTGTAAAATTTACCTTCTTAACCTTTTTTAAGTGTACACTTCAGTAGTGTGTATTTGCCTTGTTGTGAAACATTTCTAGAAATTGTTCCTCTTGCAAATATCTGAAGCTGGATCCATGAAATAGTTCTGTTAACCCCTGTCTCCAGCCCCTAGCAAACACCATTCTTTGTTTCTGTGAGTTTGATTACTTTAAGTACCTTGTATTAACTGGAATTGGACATTATTTTGTCTTTCTGTGATTGGCTAATCACACTTACTTTGACATCCTCGAGCTGTGTTCATGTTGTAGTACATGACCGAATTTTCTTTTTAAAAACTGAATGAGTGCTGTTGTTATGTTCTTTCATAGCACTCTTAGAGAATAGCATCTTGCTTATAAGAAGTTGTAATTTCTAATTTATTTTCTTCCCTAAGAGGGTATTTATAAGCTCCAAAGGCAGGATGTGTGTGTCTTATGAATCAGCATGTTCTCAGTCTCTGGAAAATACTGACTGAGAATTTTGTGTAAAAGTAGAAGACAGTGTCTTACTTTGGATGAATCTTAAACGTTTTGCTAAAGAGATGGTACTGGAACTGGTTTTGAAGAAATAGGACTTTATTGGACTGAGAAAGGGCATTCATTGTAAGCATTTGGGGCATTATAGGAAGAAGAAACAGCAAAGGGTTGTGTGTGGTTTTGTGACGGATTTGGTGCATGCAGGGGACTGATAGGACGATGTAGCTGGAGCAGAAGGTTTCAGATGAGATTCTGAGTCAGGAGGGGAAGGGCCCTGCACACAAATGCAAGAACTTGGTTCTGTTTTCTAGTTAGGTAGCTCGAGCTAATGGAGGTTTCTGATTAGGTGAGTGATGGGGTCAGGTTCTTTGTGTGTGTGTGTGTGTGTGTTGTTGATTTTTTAAAGGCAGATCACTGGTGACATTTTGTGGGGAGGAGCACAGTTAGGGTGGAACAGTTTAGAGTTTTGAAGCAATCTAAGCCACACACATTGAAGATCAACTAAAGCAATGCTTGGCCAGGACAGACTATTGAGAAAGCTTTTCTGAGATGGAATCATTGTGATTGATGTATTGACCAACTGGTTGGGAAGATGACACTAAGTTTCAGAGATAAGGAATATTAGAGATTAAACAGGTTTGAGGGGAAACTGAGGTCTTTATGGACATGGGGAATTTGAAGTGCCGTTAGGGCCCGGACGTTGAGTCTAACAGAGAAGAAGACTTCACCTGAAGCTTGGAGGGCCTGGCTGCTCTTTATCATCTACAGGCTACGTGGGTTCTTTCCCTCATATCATTCCCATAAACCAGGCACTATTCTCTGTTTTCATTGAGGAAAACTGAGGCCCACAGAGAGGTTCAGAAGCTCATTTAGTCACACAGCCTGCAAATGCTGGTGGCAGACAGCATTTAGATCTGTCATGCAAGAACACAGTAAAAGAAGTTTGAGCAAAATGGAAGAATGAACGCCAGTTGCCTACGCTAAATAATCCTTTACTTAGAATGTTATCTTAAGTTCTGATGAATTAAAAAGTAAGGCTTTCGAAGAACAGAAATTTTAGTTGGTAATTCATTTACCTTCTTAAATCTTGGTTGTATTATATTGCATTTCATTTATTTGTTATAAAACAGTTTTGCCTGTTTTGGAGTGATGCTTTTTGAGGGCATTCCATTCTACCCATTTTTGGAGGAATTGGAATACCTCTAAGTATAATTAATGTAGAATCTAAGATTTGAGGAAACCTTAACTTCTGAATACATGAGTGATTGTTGTTAGGTAAGGAACCAGGGCAGGAGCGGTGGCTCAGCAGTTACCATGCTTTCCTGGCATGCCCAGGGACACGGGTTTGAACCCCAGCACCATGTATACAACGAAGTGTTGGAGCAACCAAAGCCACATGAAAAACTAAACAAAATTGATTTTTTTCCTCTCTGTCACTGTCCCTCTTTCTTTAAAAAAGAAAAGAAAAGAAAGAAATTTGACTTTGGGTGAGTAACTTTACTTGAGCCTCAGTCTGTTTTGTGCATCCAAAAAAATGAGAATGATAGTTCCTAATGAAGTTTGCGGAAAAGTGAATTTGTTTTATACACACACACGCGCACACACACATGCTCTCCATAGCTACTGTCCAGTGGCTGACACGGTAACAAGGTACTCAGTTGATGTGTTAGTCTTCCTTTGCTGCTTGCTCATTTCACTCAATCTTGATTGTTCTAAATCTCCTTATCTGCCATCTATTAAAACTGAAGGACCACGCGGCTGGAGCTGTGGCTTAGCAGTTATGGCACTTGCCTGGCATGCGTGAGGACAGGGATTTGAACCCCAGCACCACATACACAACTAAGTGTCAGAGCAATGAAAACCATATGAAAAACTAAAAATTGATTCCCTGTCTCCTCCCATTTTTTCTCTCAGTGTCCCTCGCTCTTAAAAAACAAGAACAACAACAACAACAACAAAAATCTGAATGTCCAGTATAACTGGGGATGCCCTGAGGAAATTGGAACTATAGTTTTCTACTTTTTTGTTCCTGAGATCAATGATCTGTTAAGACTCAAAATTTAAATCCAAGTGAAAGAATAAATTCTTTAAGAATTTTAAATTATAAGATAACATTATATGAAAACTTTATATTTAATAACCTTAATACACAAATAGTCAGCAAGGGTTAATACAAAGGACCACAAGGAATGTCAACTTTTGTAGAATAGTTAGGAAATTATTTACAGCTTATAACTTGGGATGAAATGGCAAGCAGCTTGCAGACTTGAGACACAATGGGTTAATATTTGGGGACTGTGTACACTAACTTGTCCCTCTTTTTTTCCCAGGAAGCAGTATTTTAGAAATTATTTTTGCTAGTATGAAACAAAAGGAATATCAGATCAGCATTTAACTGAATTGGTTTGAAAATATTTCATAAATAAGGCTAACAGTCTCAAGATTTAATGAAAGTTATTGTAAATTAGTGACTTGAAATCAAATGTTCATGTTTTTCCTTAAGCATTGACATACATAGAACTAATTTTCTTTAAGAGAGAGGAATAGTGAGAGAGGGAATCAGTTTTATTTAGTTTTTCATGTGACTTCCGTTGCTCTGACACTTCCTTGTGTACGTGGTGCTGGGGTTCGAACTTGCATCCTTGCACATGCCAGGCAAGCGCCATAACTGCTGAGCCACCACTCTAGCCCCAAAACTTTTTTTTTTTTTTTTTTTAAAGAGAGAAGGACAGTGAGAGAGAGACAGAGAAGATCAACTTTCATTGAGTTTTTCACATGGCTTTCATTGCTCCGACACTTAGTTGTGTACATGGGTGTTTGGGTTTGAGCCCATGTACTCGCGCATGCTATGCAAGTGCTGTAACTGCTGAGCCATCGCGCCAGCCCCCCAGAACTAATTTTTTAAAACTAATAGACAAATCTTTTTAAAATCATAATGGAGAAATCAGTTTGCCATCTTCCTCTTTCTATACTTTGATCAGAAATTTATAAGTTCTTTTGAATACATTGTTGGCTACTAGGATAGTTCAGTAATTGAATTTAGTATTAAATTTCAAGCCACATTGGCAGTTTCTTATCCATTGATTCATATTCTTTTATTCTTTATCTCTATTTGTGGAGTCTGTGAGCAGACAGGAGTTTATCACTTTACTAACAAACCTCCCCAGGTAGGTTTTAACTTCTTCCGCAAAAAAGACATAAAGTTTAATAATGTACCCTTGTCAAGTTCAAGAGCAGTCATTTTTTTGTCCTTTTAAAAACTCAAAATTTTCTAAATAAGTATTAAATTATTAATTAAAAGCTTACATGAGGATTTTTTTAGAAGAGAGAGGGACAGTGAGAGAGAGAGAGGAAAGAATCAATTTTTTATTTAGTTTTTCATGCGGCTTTTGTTGTTCAGAGACTCCATGTGTATGTGGTGCTGGGGTTTGAACTCAATAGTTGCGTAGGCCAGGCCAGCACCGTAACTGCCAGTCCGCTGCTCCAGCCCCTTGCTTGATGATTTTTAAAGCTTATTTGTAGGTAAATTTTTTTTTTGTGTATCCAAAATCCAGTTAGGATATTGGCTATGTTTACGGTACTTTGTTTGCATTTTTCAAATGAGCAAGTGTCTGGATAATTGTTTGAGACATACATATGAACATTTTTAATTAAAATTTGTAATATAAAAGTTACAAAGAAAATATCTTTGTCAGAATAATGTGTGTTAAATATTAACTATCTTTGCTAAGCTTGGGGGCTCATAATCATTATACAGTGATACTATACAATGCCATTATTTGTCAATTCCGTTGAAAACCTCAGTTCCAATACTAGTGCTGCCTTTTTCTTACAAGTAAGTAAATAAAAAGTCTTAGTCTGAACACTTTGCCAATAATAAAGTTATAATCACAGGTATTTGAATTCCTTACATGTTCATGATGTTGTCAAGTGCTATGGGAGTTACAGAGACCTTGTTTATGTTTTCACTTGTATTTATGGTCATAAAAAGATTACATATTTAGAAAACAGCCTGCAAGTATGTATTCAACAATGTTGTTTTGATTTTAATCCTAAATTGGCCAATTCAGAAATCATAATTTAACACATTAACTCATCTGTATTACTTTTCTTGGATAACAAAATACACAATATTTAGTGTTATTAGAATTTTTTTTTAGTTAAAAGGGACGTTCAAGAATTGATAGTAAATTCATTTCTTTTCTGCCTGTCAGATTTGTGCATCTCTAACAAATGATGGATTTATATAAATATTGCAAAACATTTAAAAAAAACTTTTTAAAATTTAAATGAAATTGATGGAATAGCATAATAAGCAGTAAAGATTTTGTCAAAAAGGCTAAAAAGTTGTGGTTTTATTACTTAATACTCTTGAAAAGTGAAATAGAACTAGATTTGAAATATGTCCTGTACCTGCTGCCTGGAGTACCATTTACCATGAACTACTTCATCTGTATCCACATATTTATTCTCACTGCTGGGCAGCTGAGCTGGTGTGCTCTCCACCCTTTTCCCCGTTTCTGTTCTTCCTTGTTATTTTGTTCTGTAAAGACAGTAATTGTGTGTTTTACTTCAGCGCCCCCTCCCAGCACTAAGCCCCTTGTCTAGAATATAGGAAATGCTTGATAAATATATTTCTAATCAACAATCTTTAATGTTACTCACGTATCATTTGATTTTGGCATAGTATATTATATTCCAGAGTTTGTTTGTTTTTCTTAAAGCCCAATACATGATATGTCTCTTGGGAACTGTTTTGCAGCAGGACAGTTCTCAGCTGTTTTGTGAGTGTTCACTTAATGTGTACTTTTTGCCAAGAGCAGGCTCTACTCGAAATGACTCAGAGTATTAAACTAACCTAAATATGGGTTCTTATCACTATTTCCCCTTCTGTAATTCTCTGTGTTTCTGTTGGCAGCAGCAGACTCCTCAAAATGTAATGCTCTGTATTATCTGTTGACCCTCATATATTACATGTCTTTTCCTCCTTTTCCTTTTTTTTCTTTCTGTTTTTTGTTTGTGTAGAGGGATGTTCCTTTCTTCTTTAAGATAAGAATGTTGATCATTTAGCAGGCACGAATGTTGTTTTCACCTGTCAAGCTTTAAATATATCATTTTTTAAATTGCTGTTTTAAAACTATCTTTGTGGCACTAGGTGTGGTATTTGTATTATAGACCATTAAGTATAACTCTTATGTTTTGAAATTCTTAGATATATTCATATATTCACTTATGTGTAGGGATTATAATCATTGTATTCAGTTTGGTTGATAATCAACTCTTAACAACTTTATTGTGATATAATTAACATACCATAAAATTTACCTTTCTAAAGTTTTCACTCATAGAATTTTATAACCATGACCATTTAATTTTAGAATGTATATATTTTTTTTAAGAGAGAGGGACAATGAGAGAGAGAGAGAGAGAAAATCACTTTTATTTAGTTTTTCCTGTGGCTTTTGTTGCTCCAACATTTTATAATGCACATGGTGCTGGGGTTCGAACCTGCATCCTCGCACATCAGGCAAGTGCCTTATTCGCCGAGCCACCACTCCAGCCCCTAATTTTAGAATATTTCTGTCACCCCATAAAAAAGAACTCGTACTGGGACTGGAATGGTGGATCTGCAGTTGGAGCACTTGCCTAGCATGCACAAGGACCTGGGTTCGACCCCCAGCACCACATACACAACTAATTGTCAGAGAAACAAAGACTAGATGAAAAACTAAATAATATTGATTCTCTCTCTCTCTCTCTTTCACTCTCACTCGCTCTCTAATAAAAAAAAAAAAGTCTTTATACCTATTGTACCCATTACTCTCCTCTCCCCATCCTCTGGTAACTACTAATCTGCTTTCTGTGTCTATGAATTTGCCTTTTCTGAACATTTCATGTAAGCAGAATCATACAGTGCGACCTTAACATGTCTGGTTTCTTTAATTTAGCACATTTTTGAAGTTTATTCATGTTGTAGCATATTTTAGTGTTTTTAAGGCTAAAAAATATCCCATTATGGGTATAACATATTTTGCTTATCCAGTCATTAGTTTTAAAGTACTTCTGTGTTTATCCACCTTTTGACTATTATCACCAGTGCTGCTGCAAACATGAACAAATTTTTATGTGGTTGTGTTTTTATTTCTCTTAGGTGCATACCTTAGAGTAGAGTGTCTGAGTCTTTTGGTAACTATGATTGATCTTTAATTAATTGCTAATTAGTCTTGTAAAGTGGCTGTACCATTTTATAATTCCACTAGGAGTGTGTGAAGATTGCAGTTTATGCACCTCTTCATCACACTTGTTACTATCTTTTGTGTGGGTGTGTGTATGTGTGAAGTAGTGTCTTGTGATATTTTTCACTTGGATTTTGCTACTGACTAGTGATGCTTTTCATGAACCACATATATGACCTTTGGAGAAACATCTATTTAAGTGCTTTGCCCATAATATTTTTGAGTATTTTGTGTTTTATTAATGAAGTTGTAAGAGTTCTTTTATATTCTAGAGTTAAGTCTCTTAGCAGATACATGATTTGCAAATGCTGTTTACCATTCTACAGATTTTCACTTTCTTGTGTCCTTTGATGCACAGATATTTTTAATTTTGATGACCTTCACCTTATCTAGTTTTTCATTTGTTACCTGTCTTGTTTTAAGAAATAATAACCCATTCCAAAGTCATGAAGATTTATTCTTGTGTTACATTTAGAATAAATTTTTGAATATTGTGTGGGATCCACTTCCATTCTTTTGCATGTGTAGTTTCCATGACCTCAGCACCATTTGTTGGAAAGGTGCTCTAGTTGAATTTTGATGTGTGTGTGCGCTTTTGTCAAAGATTAAATTGTCTTGCAAAATTCAGATGACCGAAAATGGAAAATTTCATTTATGGAATCTCAGTTGTATTACATTGATTGATATATTTATCCTTATGCCAGTGTGATAGTGTGGTACCACACTGTGTTGATAGCTGTAGCTTTGTAGTAAGTTTTGAAAGCACCCGACTTGAAGAGGTAGATGATGAAATGAAGATGATGGAGATGAAGAGGAATGTGAAGCTGGTCCCCCTGATGGATATGAGGAAGAGGAGGATGAAGATGAAGCAGGCTTAGAATTAGGAGAGGGTGAAGAGGTACTGAGTCTGTCATTCTTGATGAAAATGATGATGACTACGTTGAAGAAGGAAAGAAGAAGAAACGAGATGCTGAAGATTACTAGATCATTCTAAGACCAGATTCACTAACATTCCTGGCTGTGCAGTAGAGTGGTTACATCTTTGTTTCTTCATGTAAATAGTTATCCCTACAGAAGATAACGGGTAGCTTTTTATAGGGAAAGTGTGGTTTTACTATTTTTGTCTTTTTCATTCCAATTAAGACTTACTAGTCTGTAATGATCCTATTGTATGTAAATAAAAAGTTTATTGACACTCCATTAAGAAATTCTCTTCCAATTCTAATTAGAATCTCAATTTTTGTAATTCAAGTTCAAATTCATTGTATTAGCAGTATTTAGTACATAATTAAAACATGATTGTTTTTACACAGGTGAAGTTTGGTGCATTTCATTCATAAGATTTTAAAGTGATTTATAAATTAACTGAAATTACAGTCATCTGTAAAATGAAATGACAGTCTCTTGAATAAGTTGATTATTGTTTTAGAGATGATCCAGGGATCTTTACTTTGAAGACATTGGCTTTTTTTAATAGCTAAGCGTTTGGAGGTGTTTGCTTGCTTTGGTCACGTCAATTAAGTTGCTAAGTAGAGGCAGAGTAATAAAGGCTGTGTTCAGCAATATAGTTTGGATTTGGAGAGGTTCCAGTTAGTGATACAGTTCACGGATTTTTGGTGATTGGTAAGATTTTATTTTTGAAGAGAGAATTGCATATACTGAATGCAGAGAAATGCAGGTAAGCCCTTTCTTCAGGCTGCATATCATGACATGCCAATGGTTGATTGCTTTGTTTTGTTTTAGGTGTACGTTTTGCTCTTCTCAGCAATTTCTTTACGATCACCTTCTCCTCTTGTTTTACTCCCCTCTCTCTATCCAAAAGAAAGTTGAGAACTTGTGTATACCCAGAAAACCTTTACCTCAACCAACAAACAGTAGAAGAAACTGAAAATTTTCTGAGATAAGAACATTGTTATTGATAGTTTTGTGCAGTAAGTGTTGCTTACTGTAAATCTTTCTTGGCTGACAGCATGTAAGACCATATTAGGAGGGATGGAGGGAGGAAGGAAGGAAAAAGAAGAGAAAGAATGACCCAGGGGAGGCTTTTGGAGGCAGCAACAGTGTTCTTCAAAAGTCAGAATGATTGCCTCGATAATTAATGAGCCTTTTGAGTCAAACTTTTAAGTAGGTTTCCCCAGTGATTTGGATACCAACTCTGCACAGTATTTATAATTTTTCTGAGTAGAACCTTTAGTTAGCTATTCCTATAGTTTTTAAAGCATTGAAATATAGTAGGCAGTTGGAAAAATATTTGGGACCAAATATTCAAATTAAGATTTATTTTGAATGTCCATTAAAATGGAACATTTGGGATAAGTGTGTGTGCTTGCTTAATACACTAAATACTACTAAATAAAATATAATAAGTAGACAGCTACATCTCCCTTTTTGTCATGGAGGCTCTACATATAAGGCAGTTGCCTTTTTTACCTTGGCTATCTGAAATACTTTTTTTTTTGTTTTGTTTTGAGTATTTGTAAGGTTTGTAAAAGTTGGTGGCTGGCAGTAAATTAATTGAAGATGGGCTTCTCTACTGGGACACATTTAATATTACTGAGCATAGTACTGTTACTTTTTGTTTTTTTTAGTTTAAAATGTATGAATTGGAATTCTAAAGTAAAAATTGAGGGTATTTGTGGAGAAACTGAAACAGTTGCACAACGGACTGATATAAAACACTTGGGATAAATTTATAGGGGGATCAGAAACTACAAAAGATTTATTTTTTTCCTCTTAATTTTACCAATGGAAATGCCCTGCTTTGGTTTTTAAGAATTCTCATTACATACTATGCCAGAATATAAAATACTTTTTTTTTTTTTTTTAAGGAGAGAGAATCAATTTTATTTTTATTTTTTTCATCTGGTCTTTGTTTCCCTCTCACTTGGCTGTGTATGTGGTGCTGAATTTGAACCTGGGTCCTCACACATGCCAGGCAAGTGCTCCAACCTCAGAGCCACTGCTTCAGCCCCTAAAATGCTTATGAAATCTATATATTGACTTTGTTATCAGTCATCTTACTGTGTATTCAAAATTAGAGTTCTTTGGGTTGAAAACAACATTTAGTGAGCCTCCACATAACTTTTAAGGTCTTATTTTGCTTTGCAGGTGGTATTTTTTTCATATAAATAAGTAAGGAGGGGTTATATTTTGTAGAATTTTGGGTCCTATTTTAATGCTCTTTGTATGACAGTGTGTATATAGTATGTTAAGTTCTTTAAGAATCTTTCCTTTAGAACTTTGAATATAATACTTTTGTGCCAAATGTGTTTTTGAATAAAGACATGACTGTTAAAAACTAATAAAACAGTTGTTCTGATTTTTTTTTTTTTTAAGAGAGAGAAAGAATCAATTTTATTTAGTTTCCCTGTGGTCTTCATTGCTCTGATACTTCATTGTATACATGGTGCTGGGCTTTGAACTCATGACCTTATTCATGCCAGGCAAGTGCTGTAACCACGGAGCCACCGCTCCAGCCCCCTGATCATTCTTTTTTAAAGACAAGATTTTGTCATTAGTTTTACATGTTGAAGGGGTTTGTTGTTACGTATCCATACCTGCACACATCATATATCCCCCATTTACCCTCCCCCTTTCCATCTCCCCACCCACCTGTAGACTGTGAAGTTGCCCCCAGTTCAATTGGTAGTACATGTTTGATGAGTCTGTTGTCTAAACTTAATTGTTCTTTCACTCTCCCGTAATGTACTCTAGCTTCCACGTATGAGAAAAAACATTGGCCTTTCAGTTTCTGGGTTTGGCTAATTCCACTTGGCATGATTTTTTTCCATCTCCATCCATTTACCAGCAAAGGCATTGATTCCATTTTTCTTTTTTTAAATAGCTGAGTAGAATTCCATGTTGTGTGTATATGTGTGTGTTTCTTGATCCATTTATCCAATGATGGGTATCTGGGTTGATCTCATAATTTAGCTGTTGTGAATTGTGCTGCTGTAAACATTGATGTAGCTGGGTCACTATAGTATGCTGAATTTATATCTTCTGGGAAAATATCTAGGAGTGGGATAGCTGGGTCATACATACAGTGGTTCCATCCCTAATTTTTTGAGGTGTTTCCATACAGGTTTCCAAAGTGGTTGTCCTAGTTTGCAGTCCCACAACAGAGTATAAGGATTCCTTTTTCCCCATACCCTCTCTAACATTTTTTTGTTTGTATTCTTGATCTTTGCCATTCTGACTGGGGTGAGGTGAAATCTGAAGTCTTGATTTGCATTTCCCTGATGGCTAGAGATGTTGAACATTTTTTCATATATTCTTTGGCCTTTTGCATTTCTTATAATAATTCAGAAGTTTCTGTTTAGCTCTTTTGCCTATTTATTGATTGGGTTATTTGTGGTTTTGGTGTTAAGTTTTTTTGAGTTCTTTGTATATTCTGGATATTAGACCCCTGTTAAGAGGTGTAGCTGGTCATGGTTTTCTTCCTTTCTGTAGGCTCTACCTTCATGTTCTTAATTGATTTCTTAGCTGTGCAGAAGCTTTTTAGTTTAATACTATCCCACTTATTGATTGTTGGTTATAATTCTTGTAACTATGAGGGTCTTGTTAGGGAAGTTGGTTCCATCTCCTACATAGTGGAATGTTGGCCTTATTTTCTCTTTTAACATTGTAAAGTATCTGATTTAATTTCTAGGTCTTTGATCCATTTCAGTTTGAGTTTTGTGCACAGTGAGAGATATGGATCCAATTTCATTTTTCTGCATATGGCTGTCTGGTTTTTCCCATCACCATTTGTTGAAAAGGCTGTTTTTTTCTCCAAAATGTATTTTTGCCACTTTTTTTTTTTTTTAAAGAGAGAAGGACAGTGAGACAGATAATTGATGTATATAGAGTTTTTCACATGGCCCTTGTTGTGACACTTAGTTGTGTACGTGGGTGCTGGGGTTTGAACCCTGTACTTGCTCATGCTGGGCAAGTGCCATAACCACTGAGCCACCGATTCAGCTCCTATTTTTGCCACTTTTGTCAAATATCATCAGATGGCTATAGATTTGTGGTTTTGTCTCCGTCTTTTATTCCATTGGTCTTCATGTCTATTTTTATACCAATACCATGCTATTTTTGTAATTACAGCTCTATAGTATAGTTTCACATCAGGTAGTGTGATGCCTCCTGCTTAGCTTTTTTGCTAAGTAAGTATTACTCTGGCTATTATGAGTCTCTTATTCTTCCAATGAAACTAAGAATTGAGTTTTCTAAATCTGAAGAATGTCATTTGCTATCTTCGTGGGGATTTCCTTGAATCTGTATAGTGCTTTTGGCAGAATGGTTATTTTAAATATATTCTGCCTAACCAAGAGCATGGGTTGTCTTTGCATCTTCTCAGGTCTTCTTCTATTTATTTCTTTTTTTTTATTAAGATTATATAGAGATACAAATGAGAGGGAAACATTATCAAACCATCAATGACCAATGTATATATACATAGTTATCCAGGGGTAATGCCAAAACATGGATGACCACCTTGAGTTTCACCTGTTGCAGTTTCCCCCCGAAGAACTCTTGCATTAATGGGTATCTCATGGAGGAATAACATCTGCTTCTGAAATGGTTCCCTTATATTCCCATTCTCCAGTATTCTAGGAGTTCTTCAAATACCCTCCCCCCACCCCTCCCCCTCTCTACTCCTCCAAGTATCCTAGGGAGCCATCCCCCTATTACACTGAGAATCATACAATTTGAAGTTATTGTTAGGTTAGCCTTCTAACCTATTGCTTCCCCATGTAGTCTAGCTTCCACAGATGAGAGATACCATTCGGCCCTTGAGTCTCTGAGATTGGGATACTTCACTTAGCATGATTCCTTCCATCTCCATCCATTTGATTTCAAAAGCCATAACATCGTCTTCTCTAATGGCCAAGTAGTATTCCATTGTATATATGTACCGTAGTTTTTGTATCCACTCGTCGAGTGAGGGGCATCTGGCTTGCAACGTTCCATAATCTAGCTATAGTTAAATTGAGCTGCTTTAAGTGTTAAGGAACCACATCACTATAATATGCTGATTCTCTTTTGGGAAAATCCCCAGGAATGGGATAGCTGGGTCATAAGGTGGTTCCATCCTTAATTTTTTGAGGATTCTCCACACTGCTTTCCATAGTGGCTGAATCGGTTTGTAGTCCCACCAGCAGTGTAACAGTGTTCCTCTTTTTCCACAGCACCTCCAGCATCTGTTATTGTTAGAATTTTTCATTTTTACCACTCTTAACAGGAGTGAGGTGTGGTATCTCATTGAAGTTTTGACTTGCATTTCCCTTACAGCTAATGATGCAGAGCATTTTCTCATATATTTATGGGCTTTCTGGACTTCCACTGGAGAGAAGTTCCTTTTGAGATCTTTAGCCCATTTATTGATTGGATTATTTGTGAGCTTGGAGTTTAGTTTCTTTGGTTCTTTATATATTCTGGATATTAGCCCTTGGTCCGAGGTGTAGCAGGCAAAAGTTTTCTCCCATTCTGTAGGTTCTCTCTTGATGATCTTAATTAGATCTTTAGCTGTGCAAAAGCTTTTTAGTTTAATTGCATCTCATTCATTTATTCTTGATTTTACAGCTTGAGCCATGGGAGTTTTGTTAAGGAAGTAGCAGCCGACTCCTATATGCTGTAGTGTTGACCCTACTTCTTTTTCTAGTAAGTTTAAAGTTGTTGGTTTAATATCCAGGTCTTTGATCCATTTTGATTTAATTTTTGTGCAGGGTGAAAGATAAGGATCCAGCTTCAGTTGTCTACATATGGCTGTCCAGTTTGTCCTACACCATTTGTTGAACAGGCTGTCTTTCTTCCAGACTATGCTTTTGCCCCCTTTATCAAATATCAAATAGTTAAAGATGTGGGGGTTTGTCGCAGGATCTTCTATTCTGTTCCACTGATCTTCAGTTCTGTTTTGATACCAATACCATGCTTTTTTTTGCTACTACAGCTCTGTAGTATAATTTCAGGTCAGGGATTGAGATACCCCCTATTTCTTCCTTTCTATAGAGTAGTGTTTTGGCTAGTCTGGGTCTCCTCTTATTCCATGTGAACTGGCTTCTATTTATTTCTTAAATGTTCTATAATTTTTCCTGTAGAGGTCTTTTGCTTCCTTGATTAGATCCCCAAGTTTGTTATTGTTGTTGCTGTTATTTTAGGTTATTGTCAGTGGGATGGTTTTCCTGATTTGATTCTTGGCCAGATCACTGTTGGAGTGTAGAAAAACTTGATTTATGAGTATTGATCCTGTATCCTGCTACTTTACCAAATTCACTGATAAACTTTGACAGTCTTTTGGTGGAGTTTCTTGGGTCTTCTAGATATAGGATCATATCACCAACAAATAGAAATAATTAAACTACTTCTTTACTTATTCATACCCCTTTCTCCTTCTCTTGCGTGGTTGATCTGGCTAGTGTTTTGAGGAGAATATTGAATAAAATGATGAGAGTGAACATCCTTGTCTTGTTCCTGAGTTTCGTGAGAATCCTTCCAATTTTTCTCCATTTAGTATGATACTAGCTATGTATGGGTTTATCATAATTGGCCTTTACAGTGTTAAGGTAAGACCCTTTAATCCCTAGCTTCTCCAGTGTTTTTAATGTGAATGGGTGTTGGATTTTGTCAGAGTCTTTTTCTCCTGCATCTATTGAGATAAACATGTGGTTTTTGTCCTTGCTTCTCACCAAGATGGTATCTGCTGTTAGGCCCTTATCAGAGGTCAGATCAGTGGGGCTGTCCAATCTTGGACTTTGATCCTCCAAAACTTGTGAGCTAAATAAACCTCTTTTCTTCATAAAAATTTATTCACCTTCTATTAGTTTGTTACAGTAATGAAAGATGAACTAATAAAATTATTTGTATATTTACTAAAAAAAGAGGATATTCCTTTGAATTTGGGCTGTACCTTTTGGGCAGGAATACCACAGAAGTGATAAATTGGCCCTTTACAGTACATAATATCAGGAAGCACATGATGTTTGTCTTACTACTGATTATGTTAAGGATTCTCTCCCTTTCAGGAGGCTCTTAATTTTAATAGCTGCTAGCTACATTTGATGATTTCATACGTAATTTGATTTGTTAACTTCTGTAGAAATTAATGATAGCTGTTGCACAGTAATGACATATACATACTTCAGAATCAGTCACCTGGTCGTAGGGATTTTATGTGTTTTAACTGCACTTTGACCCTAGGTTAAAATTTTTAAGCATTTAAACTGCTAAGGCTGTCATGACAAAATACTGTAAACTGGGTGGCTCAAACTACAGAAGTTTTTTTTCTCACAGTTTTAGAGACCTAAAGCCAGGATTTCGTCAGGGCTGTTTTCTGATGAAGATTCTCCTCTTGATTTACAGTTGTCTTTTCACCATGTATTCACTGGCCTTTCCTCTGCACTTTCAGGAGTTGTCTCTGGGTCCCTTCCCCTTCTTATGAAGGCATCAATCTTATCAGATCAGGACCCTACCCTTACAGCCTCATTTAATCTTAACTATTTCCTTAAAGGCTCTTTCTCACAAGCAGACAGCTCTTGGTAACTGGTTTTGCAAACAAGGATCCAACCAACCCCAACTTGAAAATACTTGGAAAACAATTGTGTCTGTACTGAACACATACACCTAATTTTTTGTCTTTATTCCATAATGCAATATAACAGCAGTTTATATACTGTGTACATTATATTAGGTATGTAAGTAATCTAGTGATGATTTAAAATGTACAGAAGGATGTGTCTACTTTATATGCAAATACTATCCCATTTTATGTAACTCAGAATCTATGGATGGAGGATTCTTGTAACAGTCTTGCACAGATATTGATATTGTATAGTCACATTTGGAGGAGGCCTTCAACATGAATTTGGGGTAAACACACTTCAGTCTAAAACTGATGATGTTAAAGATCCTTTTTTCCCTAGGAGGCTTTCAGTGTTTATGGGTATTAGGTACATTTGGTGATTTCATCTATGACTGGATCTGTTAGCTTACAGGAATTAAAGTTAGCTATTCCTTAGTAATGATATGTACCCACTTTCAAATTAGCCAAGTGAATTTTTTGTTTTTATGTATCTTAATTCTGCTTATATTAGAGATTAATAAAGCATGTAGCAAGTGTGCAGCTTTAGGACCATCTTAAATTTTTTATTCTTTGAATCCCCTCAGTTTCTTTTTAAACAAAATTGATTTATTTATTATGAAATAAATGTATTTCTGAAAAGTATGGTACTCTAAAGAACCAAATTTCCCCCATACATGATGATTGCAAATCTGCTTAACTCCCTACTCCCACTCTCTCCCCCTCAATTTACCGTCTTTCACGACTAAATACCATCCTGTTTTTTATCGTATTTTCATCCCAGTTTACCATAAACCTGAAAAAATGTGTCAGATTCCTTTAGATAGCATTGATATGGAATTAGAACTTTCTTCCTCTGTCCTTTATCATTTCTTTTTTATAGTTCTGGCAGTTTCTTAATTGAAGTTAAAGATTTTTTTTAGTGGAATAATTTTATTATTTTCTAATGATTGAACTGTGGAGCAAAGTGTGAAAATATCTAGGTTTATTAAATATGTACTTTAATTTAGGCACTAGGTTCTTGAAATAACAGAGGTGGTCAAAAATAGGCAAGGTTCATGCCTTCATGGAGCTTGGTTTAATGGGGGGCAAACAAAATGAATCACAAATAAATGTCAAATTGTATATGTTAGTAGTGCTGTGAAAGAGAGGTGCAGAATGGTAAGAGTGAGTAGTAATGATTGGAGAAGATTGATTAGAATTTCTGAAAGGCTTCCTGGAAAGAGTTTAGGATACATAATGATTTAAGTAGCTTAAAGGGCAAAAGGTGAGTTAGTGCCCGTAGATTCTATAGAGAAGGAATAGGCCCCCTTCCCTCTGCCCTGTGATGCTAGGACTATAGCTGGAAGACCAAGACTGGAGATGATGACTAGAGGATGAACTAACCTGAAGGCTCCTTTCCTGGTCTTTAGGGACTGGTGGGACCTTAGAGAGGCTATTGGAAAAGACACCCACATGGCACCTTTCCATATAGCATAGCTTCTCTTATGACATAATATCTTGGTTCAAGAGTGTGTGCACCAAAAGAGTCAGTGGGAAACTATAATCCATTTTGTGACCTTGCTTAGATAACATGTCACTTCTGCATTCTGTTCATCAAGGCAAGGACACATGATCCCACCACAGTTCAGAGCCATGAGAAGTGGGAAGAGTGACAAGGTTCTGGAAAAAATAGGGACCAGAAGTATTGCTCTGGCCTTCTGGGAAAGTTGTCTGGCACAGGAACCATTGTACCTGTTAAGAAACTAAGTCCCAGAGAAGCTGAAGAAAGAGAGATACTGGATGGGCCATTCAAACTCTGATAGAATATTTAAAAAATGATATGGGGTTATGTTAAGAACAAAATGAAGCCATTAAAGTGTTAATACCAGATTTGTGCTATATAAAGATCTGTGTAGAGAGCAAATGTGTGTATGGGGGCAAGAAAGACCATTTAGGAAGCTGGTGAAATAATCCAGGCAAAACTTTGGTAGTGTGGGTTTGACGGTAGATGTGGAGATGGATACAAGCAGATGAATTTGGGAGAAACTCAGGTTTCAGCACAGGGTCTTGGGGATGGTGATGGTGATGGGAATATGAGAACAGAGTGTTAAGATTGACTGTGGTTTCTGGCCATACTGCCAGGGGAATGTGGTGCCATTCACCCTGATAGAGAACAGAAGTGTAGGAGAGTTGATTAGAAAGAAGCACATGAATTTGTTTGGGGACACACATTTAATTAGAGAAGATGCCAAACTTGTATTGGTAGTATGAAGCCCAGAAGAGAGGTCTGAACTGGAGGTAGATATTTTATCAGTCATCTGCTGATAGAGGTAATTGAGATTTGGAGAGCAGATGAGTTCAGGGAGATAGACTGGAAAAAGAAGAGTAGAGCACCTAGTGCTGATTTTGAGGACTGAGAAATTTGATGGGTAGGAAGGGGAGAGGAGGTGTACCAGAAAAGGAGACCAGCTGGGAACAGCCATACCCAAGGATTGAAGAAAATAGGAAGGTAAACAAAGAGAACTTTGTGTTTCAAGAGGAAAGGGTGAGCGTGGGCAGAAGATCATATACTTCTGAGAAGTAAGGAAAGCCGCGGGACATGATTATTGGATTTGATGATCACAGACAGGACAGGGCAGTAGGGACTCTGGAATCCAGATTGGGGTGGCATCAGAAATAAGTCATTGGTAGAGAGATGAAGGCAGCAGGTTAGATACCTCTTTGAAGAAATTTATCCCCTTAGTTAAAAAAGAAGTGACAATAGGATGGCTGGAGATGAGGGCAGGTTTAGTATTTTATGAGAAATTGAAAGTTTGTTTTTGAAGAAAGATCACTTGAGAAAGAATAGGAAATGCCAAAATGATGAAAGTTGTGAATATTTGAAATATTGGTGAAAGATGTAATTTTGAGAAAAGGGGTGAAAGCCACACTTGGTATTGATACATTAAGCATCTGCTCTATGTTAAATTCTAGATTTTTAGAGTAGTTGCTAACTGGTATATTTGTTTTTTTTTTCTCAATCCCTTTTTGTCAGAAGAATGATGAAAATGGAAACTGCTCAGGGGAAGGAATCGAATTCCCTACAACAAATTTGTATGAACTGGAAAGCCGTGTTTTAACTGATCATTGGTCCATCCCTTACAAGCGAGAAGAATCACTAGGCAAATGCCTATTGGCGTCTACCTACCTGGCAAGACTTGGTAAGCTTTCAGATAACCTCACAACACATGAGGGAATTTTTTTCATAGAAGATTGAGTTTAATCTTGGCTTTGCCATTGCTTATCTGTGTTATATTAGAAGGATCATTTATTCTCTTAGTCTTTGTTTATTCCCTGTAGAGTAAAAAAAATTTAATGTGTTGTTTTCTTCTAGCTCTAGTAGAGTGTAAGATTATTTAAAATATAATTGAAAAGCTTTATAGAAATTGAAATTAACTTCTTCTAAAGAAGTTTGGAACACTTTGAATTTGGGCTTATTCAGTTCTGAGGTTTTTTGTTTTGTTTTTTAAGAGAGAGGGAGAAAGGGAAAGAATTGATTTCTTTTATTTTTTTCATCTGACCTTTGTTTTTCGAACACTTAGTTGTTTATGTGGTGCTGGGGTTTGAACCGAGGTCCTCTAGGGTACCAGGAAGTGCTCTAACTGTTGAGTCACTGCTCCAGCCCCTGGTTTTGTTTTGTTTTTTTGTTTTTTTGTTTTAAGTTAAGAACAGAAAGGGTCTGGAGTTATAACCCATTGGTAAAGTACTTCCTTAGCAAGTTCAAGACTCTGGGCTCAGGCCCTGGCACTACTAAAGAAAGAACAAGAGAGAAAGAGAAGAAAGTAATGTTGTTTAACAAACGTTTTGTGATGATTATGTGCCTGCTTACTGTCTTGAGTGTTTTACAAAAATAAAGCTAACAGAGTGATAAAATAACACTAGATTAGAAGAATGGGTGTTAATATAAGAAAATGTCTATACTATAAGTCTATAAAAGACAAAAGATTTATTTTTCATGTTAAATTCAGTTATAAAATTAAACAGTCACTATCTTCTGGATTTTTTTCTTATTAAGTGAGTGCAGGGCTGGAGCAGTGGGTTGCTCAGTGGTTACAGCACTTGTCTGGCATGCATAAGGATGCAGGTTTGAACCCCGGCACCACGTATACAACTTAGTGTCAGAGCAACGAAAATCACATGAAAAACTAAATAAAATCGATTCTCGTCTTCTCTCTCTCTCTTTCTCTGTCCTTCTGTCTGTAAATGAATGAATGAATGAATGAATGGCTTAAAAAAGAAAAGAAAGGAAAAAAAGAGTACATAGCTAGGTGTAGTGGGCCCATGCCTGTAGTCCCAGCAGGGAGGATTGCAAATTGGAGGTCAGCATGTGCAACTTGCCAAGACCTTGTCTCAAAATAAAATTTGAAAAGGGGTTGGGGATGTAGATTAGTGATAGAACGCTCGCCCCAGCATGTGTGAAACTTGGGTTCAACGTCCAGTAGTGCAAAAAGAAAAGGAGAGAAAAAGTATGTACCGTTTACCGTCAGGCTAAACTGAGGCACATGGAAAGGAACTGCTTCAGCTAGACTCAGACACAACACTAACGGGCTTTTATGGCACATTTAGAACTAGCTTCCCAGTAGCCATGTTTATTGAGCACCTGTTAGGATCTAAGAACTGTGTTAGGTAGTGGGTCTGAAAAAAAAAAAAGGAAAGAAAGTGTTTTTTCAGTAGTATTCCCAGTGATATACAAAATTAAGTGTTGAGTTTAAGAAAAATATGCATTTCTTCCAAATTATACTTTTTACAGTAGATTCATTTGTTCACTTAGTATTGATGACTTACTGTGTGAATTATGCCAGACACAATTCTGTTTATTTTATTATTATGAGAGTTCATCGATTTGCTGTAGGGAAGAAGAATGATTTTGGCATTTGTTAAAAATATATGTCTTTTTATATAGCTGCGATTGTTTTATTACTTTTTTAGTCAGATCACTGAAGTTATTCTGACATGGAAACATAAGTTTAGCCATTTTGGTTCTAACTGATATTTATTTAGACTGTTGTAATGATTATATCTCAGCCTATTCAGGAGAATGTCTATGTTCTATTTTTAATAATCCCTTAAGAATCAAGGTTTCTATGATTAAATAGTTACATGTGTATGAATTTGGAATGATACATAAGATTTCCGTAGTCTATATAAAATCTAAATAAGGGATATCCTTTCATTTATTTTACCAAGGTCTTTCGGAAACTGATGAGAATTGTAAAAGATTTATGGATAGGTGTATGCCTGAAGCATTTAAAAAGGTAAGAAAAATTTGCTGAAAATTTTTTTTTAATTTTTAAAAAAACATTTTTTTTAAATTTTAAAAAAATTTTTTTAAGAAGTTAACTTTTTGAAGGAGTAAATGTTTAGTTTTAGTTATTTATGTGTAAGACCAATTTATTAATGACTTAAATTTTTATATTTAATTGTTTGCACTTATCTTTAGTTGAATATGATTTTTACTTCCTACTGTTCAATTGCTAAAGAATAGTTTAAGACTTAATTATACCAGGAAATTGCGTATCTTGGTAAAATTATGGCACTTATTCATTTACCATTTTTTAGTCACTTTATGCTTATTTTTTCACTGAGAAAGATGGAGATATTTTTTATTCAGAAATTTATTTGTTGAACAAATAAATTTCTAATAAAATAATATAATATATATATAAATTCTGAAAATTAGATTTACCCCCAAGAGCCACCACCCCAGTTACTCACCTTTATCCCCCCCTCAGATGGAGATGTTTTAAACCACTGAAGGTTTGACTAGGTTAGGTATCCTTCCTTAAAAAATGGAATGCATATGGCAGCATCTCCGTCAGAACCAGAGTGATAATGCATGCTCCTTTTCTGATCACATCTCTTAGCAGTTTGTTTTCACAGTGGGAATTGGAGATCACAGGAATGTGTTTCTAAAAGCAGTCCTACTCAGCATGATTGCTATTTTAGGACATGAGTCTTGAATCCTTACAAAAGGAGGGACTAGGTCTATCATAGACACTGCTGTTACTCCCAGTAGATAACCCAGGGGCCTAGCTTATAGAAAGAGCTCAGTAATCTTGGTTGAATGAATGTATGAGTTTCCTGAGGTCTTGTGCTACTGAATTTTGACATCTGCTTTTGTTCCACATGCAAATAAGTCACTGGAACTACAGATGGGTAAAGTTAGTATTTATCTTAAAACTCAGTGAAATGAATTATCATTTGTAAATTATTACCATCTGAATTTTGGTAGACAGAATCTCCCATGATTTAAGGCTTTAACAATTAATTTCAGAAATAGAAATAGCTTCATCTTTGAAAAAATGGGAGAAATCTTTTAAATTGTCATTTTGGCAGAGATTATGTAGGATCAAGATTTATTTTCATTGTAGATGAATTTATATAACCAATATGTAGTTTAATTTGAAAATTTAAACAAATATCTTAATAATAGCTTTAAAGAGTAGCACACTATAATGTACTGTAACATATTCTAATACATGCATACATTTACAGAGAAGGAAAATACAAGTTTATTTGCAGTTATGGGAAAGGAATTGTTAGTTCAAGAAAAGGACCTGTGGATCAAGGATCCCCAGATCCAGAAAGCCTTGTATCAAGTCAGTTAACCAGCAAGTTGCATATTTGGAGTATGCTACTTTTACCCTGTACAGAGATGTTCTGGAGAACCCTCAGCTGCTAGCAGAGTATAATAAATGGGCAAATGATTGGTTGGTGGTTTTTCTGTAAAACTCAAAGGAACCTTGTATTGTGCAGTTCAGACTTGTTAACCTAAAAATGTTAAATTCTCTTACAGCTTAGCTCTCTTCAGAAGGTTCTCTCCTCCCTCTCGGTTAGACTGACCTTGTTTCATTAGGTCAGAAAAGCTGGAATTTTGTGTGCCTTTAGACTTAGCTGCTGGAAAACCCAGTAGGATTTAATATAATTGGTGCTTTTTCCTTTAGCTGGTATGTTATGTTAACTGTCTTTCCTCATCACCAGGCTTTTCTTAGAAAATGCTTCACCTTTTTTTTAAAAGTAAGAATATGAATAGTAAATGACTATATAAGTAAGGTGCATAAAGGAGCTTGTTATCTGCACCTTCTTCACTTTTCCCTTCAGACCAATCTGGATTCTTTTTTTTTTTTTTTTTTTAAAGAAAGAAGGGACAGTGAGAGAGAGACAGACAGAATCAATTTTTATTTAGTTTTTTTACATGGCTTTCTTTGCTCTGAGACTTCGTTGTGTATGTGGTGCTGGGGTTTGAACCCACGTACTTGCACCTGCCAGGCAAGCACCATAACCGCTGAGCCACCGCTCCAGCCCCACCAATCTGGATTCTTGCTAGTATATTCAGGCAGAGAAAGTCATCTAAATTTAGTCATAGAGCATCATTATGTTTAGAACTTGTATGCCTCCACCTCATATGGGTGCTGCTTACCTTTTCTCATCTCTTCTAGAAGGTAGACAACTGCATTTTCAAAGTGCAAAACAAACAAATGACATGACTGTAGAGGGAGGGTACTTACTCACATGTTTTTATTTTGTAATCTCATGAAGCTTCTTAAAAGTTAATCTCTATTTCATTTTGTTTCATTTCGTTTCTAAGTATAGGAGAAATATGTAGTCAATAAAATTTTTGCAGAAAGTATAAACTCATTGGCATATATAAAATCAGTCTTGGGACTTTTGCTCATTTGAGCAAATAGTGCAGCTAATTGTAGAAAATCTGGAACTGTGGTTTCTCTGTGCATCTACTAAAGTTTGTTCTCTATCATACTATTCTTTTAAAGGAGTTCTTCATATGATCAAGATTAGATTTTTATTGCAGTGTTTTCCCTCTAAAGAGAAATCTTAACAAAAACAGGAAACCACATACCAGATCTAGTGAAATTCTGTAATTTCTCATTCCCTGTTCCAGCAGTTATTCCTGAATTATTTTAGATTTGCTTAAACATTTTAAAAAGTTAAATATTACTTTTGTATATATCAAAAAGGAAAAAATAAATTAAGTCATTTCTTTTTTTTATTTCTTTTCTTGGATATTGGGAAAATGTGCAATTAGATATTATTCAGTATAAGGCAAATATGTTTCAATATAAGAGATGACTATGATATACTTTCTGTGTATTGAAGATATAAACACTTCATGTTGATTACTCAGGGTAGGCAGTCTGGGGCAAAGAGTAAAGAGGAATATGCAGAGAAAAAGTGGCTCCAAAAGGCTGCCAAGCACTTCTTCAGTATCAATTCACAATTTTCTTTTAAATATATTTATATTTTTCAAGAACAAATGTATATTCACAGAGCAAGCCAAGGCTGGTGCCATTCCATGGTGTCCCCCCTTGGGTTCCCCATGGTTCCGTGTTTCCCCCTATTAAACCCCCGTGTTAAATAGACTTCTCATGGAAGTCGGAAGTTTCCCTCTGAGTTGATTCCCTCATACTCCCTCCCTCCGGTCTCCTTGATATCCTTCCTATTTCCTCCCCACCACCTTGCCCCTCTCCCCATGTCTCCCAGCATCTTAGGCCACGTTCCCCCTGTTTGTGTAAAATTCATAGATATTGAGGATATTATTAGCTAAGCCATCTATCATACTGTATCCGGTTATATTCTGGTTTCCACAAATGAGAGAAAACATTTGGCCCTTGAGTCTCTGAGTTAGGGATATTTCACTTAGCATGAATTTTTCTATCTCCATCCATTTGGCTACAAATGCCATAATATTGTTTTCTCTAATAGCCGAGTAGTAATCCATTGTGTATATGTACCAAAGTTTTTGAATCCACTCATCAAGCAAGGGGCATCTGGGTTGGTTGCACAATCTAGCTATAGTAAATTGAGCTGCTGTAAACATTGATGAAGCTGTATCTCTATAATATGCCAATTCTAACTCTTTTGGGAAAATACCCAGGAGTAGGATAGGTGGGTGGATAGTTGGGTGGTTCCAGCCCTAATTTTTTGAGGAGTCTCCACACTGCTTTCCAGAGGCTGTACCAGTTTGCAGTCCCACCAGCAATATGACAGCGTTCCTGTTTTCGCGCAGCCCCTCCGGTATCTGTCATTATTTGTATTCTTCATTTTTGCCCCTCAGACAGGAGTGAGGTGGGATCTCAGTGAAGTTTTGATTTGCACTTCTCTTATTGCAAGTGATGTAGAGCATTTTCTCATATATTTATGGGCTTTTTGGACTTCCTCTACTGAGAAGTTTCCTTTTAGTTCCGTAGCCCATTTATTGATTGGATTATTTGTGATTTTGGTGTTTGGTTTTTTTAGTTCTTTGTATATTCCGGATATTAGCCCTCTGTCTGAGGTGTAGCAGGCAAAGATTTTCTCCCATTCTGTAGGATCTCTCTTGACTCTTGATTGGTTCTTTAGCTGTGCAAAAGCTTTTTAGTTTAATTGAGTTTATTCTTGACTTTACTGCTTGCACATGGGAGTCTTGTTAAGGAAGGCAGAGTCGACCCCTGTGTCATGTAGTGTTGATCCTGCTTTTTCAAGCAGTTGTAAAGTTGCTGGTTGAATATCCAGATCTTTGAACCATTTTGATTTAATTTTTGTACAGGGTAAAAGGTAAGGATCCAAATTTCAGTTGTCTGCACATGGCTGTCCAGTTTGTCCAACACCTTTGTTGAATAGGCTTTCTTCCACACTATGCTTTTGCCCCCTTTGTCAAATATCAGATAGTTAAAGGTATGGGGGGTTCATCTCAGAATCCTCTATTCTATTCCCTTGATCTTCAGTTCTGTTTTGATTCCAATACCATGCTTTTTTTGTTACTATAGCCCTATAGTATAATTTCAGGTCAGGAATTGAGATACCACCTGTTTTCCTCCTTCTTGCTGAGTAATGTTTTGGCTAGTCTGGGTCTTCTGTTATTCCATACGAACTTGAGTATTGCTTTTTCTATATCCGTGAAGAATGACATTGGTATCTTGATGGGGATTGCATTAAATCTGATAGGGCTATGGATAGAATGGCCATTTTGATTATACTGATTCTGCCTAACCATGAACATGGAATGTTTTTCTATGTACTTAGATCTTCTGCAATTTCTTTTTTTTAAAGTTTGATAGTTCTTGTTGTAGAGGTCCTTAATATCCTTTGTAAGGTTTTTGCCCAAGTTGGGTTTTTTTGGGTTTTTTTGTTGTTTTTTTTGGAAGAGGTGGTGAATGGTACAGATTTCCTGATTTCTTCTTCTGCGGACTTGTTGCTGGAGTAAAGGAAAGCTAATGATTTATGAGTGTTGATCTTATAGCCAGTCAGTTTGCTGAAATCACTTATAAGCTCTAAAAGTCTGGTCAAGCTTATTTGGGTCTTCTAGGTATAGGATCATGTCATCAGCAAATAAGAGACAACTTGATTTCCTCTTTTTCTACTCAAATTCCTTTGATTTCCTTCTCTTGTCTGATAGCTCTGGCAAAGGTTTCAAGGGCTGTATTGAACAAGAGTGGTGAAAGTGGACAACCTTGTCTTGTTCCTGAATTCATTGGAAATGCTTTCAGTCTTTCTCCATTGAGCATAATGTTGGCTATGGGTGTGTCGTAAATGGATCTTACATAGTTAACGTATCTTCCCTTGATCTCTATTTTCTCCAGGGTTTTGAGCAAAAAAGGGTGTTGAATTTTATCAAAGGCCTTTTCTGCGTCAATTATATGATTATATGATTTTTATTTTTAATTCTGTTTAAGTGGTGAAGTACATTTATTTATTTGTGTATGTTGAACTAGCCCTGTTTTCCGGAATGAAGGCCACTTGATTATGATGTATTATCTTTTTAATGTACTTTTAGATCCAGTTGGCTAGAATTTTATTAAGGATTTTTGCATCTATGTTCATCAGGGAATTTGGTCTGTATATACCAAGAAGGAAAAAGTAAATTAGTAAGTCATTTCTAAAATGTGTTCATATTTAAAGTCCTGCTTCATCTGGTCTAAATAGGTAAGAAGATACAGGCCTATTTCTGAGATGTTAGAAAATGTGAAAATAAAATGTGTGTTAGAATTAATGAAATATGTAGCATGGATTGGAGTCTAGAAATTTTAATATTGACATCCAGCTATCAAGATATATTAATAATATTTTAACATTTATAAACTGCTTTTGTGTTTGTTATATCTTTCAGTCTTTTTAAAAATGTCTTTCAGTCTTGATAACATCTTTTTGAAGTGGGCAGATTATTTCTCATTAGAGACAAGAGAACCTGAGAACCTAAACAGAAGATTCTACAGCTAGAAAACAATAGTATTCTGGCACTGATGTCAGATTTTTACTTGCTCTATACCACTTGACATCCTCTGGTGATAATGAAAAATATAGGAATAAATAAAAATTTTCTTTTAAACAAACTAATGTAAGGGTGTTAAAATGCAAAAACAAAACTGTGTTGACTTTGAAATAAAGGAACAAGTAGATGGCCTACAGTTGTGGGTTGTTTTAAATCAAGACATGTGCATAAAAGAAAGTATTTTGGTCATAATCTTTTGATGATTTGTGATTGACTGGATAAGCTATAGATTGATTTTCCTTTTTCAAGTTAGACTCTAGACTGCCCTTTGTTTTTTTGTAGCTCCTGACATCAAGTGCTGTTCACAAGTGGGGTACTGAAATTCATGAAGGAATTTATAACATGTTGATGTTATTAATAGAAATGGTTGCAGAGAGAATAAAACAAGATCCAATTCCCATTGGTCTCCTGGGTGTGCTTACAATGGTATAGTATCTCTGGAATGAAGTGTTTTGTGTTTTGATTTTGTTTAAAATACTTGATATTCTGTGACTTATAATTAACTAATAATGAATAATAAATGAATAGTAAATTAAAGATATTAACTTAGCTCTGAGTTTTTTTTAAAGCAGAGCAACGATACTGTTTACTTTTCTAATTTAAATGGAGTTTTCAGCTCATAGAATGATTCCCATATTGCTGCCTGATTGTGCACATGTTAAATGCTTTTGTTCATATACTGTTGCTTTCTTTCCCCCAGCTCATGCCTTCCCCTCCTAACTTCCTCTTCACTGTTTCTGTTGCCCAGCTCTTCCTGTGGCAGCACCAGTGCCTCTGGGGCATTGACATTGCCTTGTAGGAAGTCAGTAGGAAGTCAGGCTTCTTTTAGTTACGCCTCTTCCCTGCAAAACACACACACACACACACACACACACACGGAACCCTAGCAGCGCAGGGACTACCACCCGTGCTCTGCTCTTCTGCACTAGCCACTGCATGTGCTTTGTCAGTGTTCATAAAAGTTTCCATTAATGAGGAAGTCCAAAGCTATGCATTTATTAATGCTGATGCCTTGCTGTAGATATGGCAATAACATTTCTCCATGCTTTTTGAATCTAGGCTTTCAATCCTGACAATGAATACCATTTTAAAAACAGAATGAAAGTGTCTCAAAGAAATTGGGCAGAAGTGTTTGGAGAGGGAAATATGTTTGCTATTTCACCTGTATCTACTTTCCAAAAGGTAAACAGCTCTGTTTCGTCTTTTTATAGAAAAATGCTTGAAAAATATTTTCTGTGCTATAAAATGATAATTTATATGGAAGGATAAAAATAATCTATGAAAATTATAAATATTCAATATAGTTCACAGAATTGCTTAAAATATATTGATATTGCGTATTTTTCCGTGACTGTTAACTAATATCAAGAAGAATTTTATAGATTTGAACTTAACATTTTGTGAAGTAAGAAATAACCATAGTGCCCTATGTATTAGATTATCAGACCTTTAATTAGTGTGCCAGTTGAGATATTTGAGACTGCCAGAAAAAAAAATCCAGTAATTTGTCTCATATAATTCTTTCAAATTCCATAAGCATTAAAACAATGTTTTAGGCCCAAAACTAGTATTTTTATTTTCTGTTGAAAGGACTACAGTGTGCCAGTAATTATTATACCCACGGAGTATATAATCTAAATAGTCATTTAATTCAAACACTGATTGGTTTTTGAGGAACAGTTGAAAGAAGTCAGATTTAGTTGATAGGAAATTTGTCAATTGCTTTAGTAGAAGCAGAGGTTTGGTTCAACAACTATTTATTAAACATTTACTATTTGTCTGACATTATTCTAGGTTTAGGAGATATAAATATAAATCAGTAGTCCTTCTCTATAATATAAAGAGTAATACTGATCCTTAGCTTGTATTATAGCAGAGGAAATATGAGAACAAAATATTACATGATAGTAAACAGTAGTTGCAGTTAGAATAATACATACTGTTTATAGAATACAGGCGAGGGAGTAGTTATTGCCATGTTGGTAGGTCAGGCAATACTCCAGAAAGAAGTTGATGCTGAGTGTGAGGGCAGTGAATATGTATTAGGAATTTAACCTCCATGGTACTCTTGGGAGTTAGAAGCTATTTTCACCCTCCTTCCATACTTGTGAAACTGAGATAAAGGTTTGCCCAGGCTCAAATGCCTGATAAGAAAGGACCCATGCACCCCAGTTCCAGAGTCTGCTTTCTTTAAACATGTGCAGTGTTATCTCCCAAAATAACTAAAGTCTCTTCTCTTCAGGTTTGTGGTAGGGATTAAATGACAAATGGATATAGAAACACTGAACCTAGTGGTTCATGATAAGAAGTACTTCAGCTCCCACAGCTGAGAACAGAAAAACGTTCAATCTTGTATTCTTTTCTTTGCCACAGAGGAAATCTCTCTCCTACCAAGGTCCTAGATCCCTTCTTCTCTTTCCTTCTCAACCATTTTGCTTTTTGGTTTTTCTATTCCCTCTTTGTTCTCCTCAGTCTTATCCTCACTGCTGGATCATTCCCACTGTATACATCATCCTCTGATCTCTAGATATTCTGCCCTTCATATTATATCCTCGATAACTTCAGCATGGTTTTGCTCCGCTTCACATCCAGTCTTATAATCCAAGTTGTCCCCTCCCAGTCATTTTCGGTGGTTACCGTAAATTTTTTAACCAAGCAAAACCTGGACTTCAATGTGTGTTTATTTGTACGCACATGTACACACACACACAAAGACCTTAGTATGTTTCCTATGGTCACTCCCACTTCATCTGTCATTATTTTCCAGGTGTATTTTGAGGTCTTGTCTCTCTGATGTTTGTCAATTTGATTCTCATGTAATTGACTCTGGTTTTTTGTTGTTTGGTTTTGTTTGATTTGTATTGGAGATTGAAGTGGGGTGGTTAGCCACTGAGACACATCCCCATACCATTTTCTTCTTCTTTTTTTAAAGAGAGAGAAAAAAAGAATCAATTTTATTTATTTTTCGTCTGGTTCTGATTTTTCCAACACCCAGTTGTGTATATAGTGCTTGGGTTCAAACTCACACATGCCAGGCCAGGTACTCTAACCACTGAGTCATCTCACCGCTCCAGCCCTATTATTTTTGAGACAGGGTCTCTTAAGTGGCTGAGTCTGGTTTTGAACTTGCTATCCTCCTGCCTCAGCCTCCCAAGCCTCTGGGATTACAGGTGTGCATCACTGTGCCCACTGACTGACATTGTTTTTGTTTATTTTGATTCTCATTCATTGAGCTTCTGAATCTAAAGATTAGTACCTTTATCAATTCTGTCAGTTTCTCAACCATTATCTTTTAAAATATTCCTCTTCCCATTAGTCTCTATTCTTCTGGAGCTTTGATTTGACCATCCCATTCTGTGCTACATTTGTGATCATTATTTTCTAGATCACAGTCCAGTTTACTGGGGTTTTTTTCCTATTTGTTTTTAATCTGTTTAACGCGTTCATTTCATGTAATTTTTATTCATATAAATTCTATTTGGCTCTCTTTTGACTGTTTATTCACTTTTTATTATATTAAGTTTTTTGACTCATTTTCAACCTGTACTTGGTTTAATGCTTAATTTATATTGTATCTGATACATAAAGATCTGTTTCTGCTGGCTTTTACTCAGTGCAGGGGGTGTGAATATATTTTTCCTTGTTTTTCTGTAAACTCAGAAGCTAGATTTTTTTATAATTTAATCTGGGGGGATTTTTTTGAGGCCCAAGATGAAAACTTTTTTCCTCCAAAAAGATTTACTTTTATTTTACTTCTTCCAGCTGCTTGGATGCACTACAGTCTGGGACCCCTTTAGAAAATATTTTGGTTTTCATCAAAACACAAAAACTCCCAAAATTGTGTACAGTAAAGTTTTTCAGACAATAAACTCAGTGTTAATTTGAACAGCAAAGCCTTATGAGGGCACTTCTGTGGTTTTAAATTCTTAGAGAATTTTGTTCTCCTCTCCATCCAGTCCCAACGTCAGAGTAGACAGGCTTTCCTGCTTTTCTTCTGTAGGTGTTTCAGTTTGTGTTACACTGCGATATGGCCCACTAGGTTCTAGCTTTAGGTGACGTCCTTCTGAGTCTCCCTGCCCCAACCTTGTTTCACATGAAGGTGGAAGCTCAGATCACCAGGTTTCTGGATGCATGTGGAATAAAAGCTGGCTTAACAGTCTGCTTACCTTGTAGGATTCCGGCTTTTTCCTTGTTTTTACTTCTGAACGTTATGTTCCCAAACCAGCTACATCTTTTAAAAGATTTTTTCTTTAAGCCAGGCATGGTGGTGCCCACCTGCAATCCCAGCTACTTAGGAAGCTAAGGCAAGGGGATCACAATTTCAAGGTCAACTGAGCAATTTAGCAAAACCCTGTCTTAAAACAAAAAGTGTTGGGAACGTAGTTCAGTGGGAGAATGGTTGCCTGGCATGCACAAAGTCCTGGGTTCAGTTCCCAATACTAAAAAAGAAAATTCTTTAATGTTTTTGTCCAGTGGTATTATTTTCAGTTGGAGAGCTCTTTAGAATAATCAGACTTAAGTTCCCATTAACCCTTCAGAGCTTTTTATCTTCTTTTCCCACCATCCACTGAAATCATTCCTGTTAAGGAACCAAGGCCTCCAGGTTTCTGTATTGGGAGGAGGCTTCTGTTGAGAAGCATTGGTGATAGTTCTCCCTCCTTGACTGTTTCTTCTGTGGTTTTCAGACACACTAGTTTTTTTTTCTGGCTGCCCCTTAAGTCACATTGCCTTTGTTTGCTTCTTTCCCTGTACCCCTAGCCTTGATCCAGGCCTTCCTCTCTTCATTCACTACACTTTCTTTAAGAAATTTCTCTCATTCTCATGGATTTAAATATCATCTTTATGCTGATGGTTGTCCAATTTATATTTCTGTGGTCCTAACCATACCTGTGCACATTAGAGTTGAAGAGTCAACTCGGAGTTACCAGACTTGGTGTGCCTACATAGAACTTCATGTTACCCTCCTCAGCCTTCATTCTTCTGTCAATAGGTAGGAGGCATTACCATCTACCTCAATGCTGAAATTAAAAACACAGGGGTCAGCCATGATTCATCCTTTTTTTTTCCTTGTACCCTGTGTCTAAACCATAAACAAGTTCTTTGATTTATCTCTGATGTACTTCCAATGACTTCTCGACTTCTCCCCTACTCCTGCTACCATCCTGCTCCACACCACCATATACTGTCTAGTCACTCTACTAGTCTTCTTGTTGTTCCTTTCCTTATAATCATAGCCTACAAGTTTCTGCATGATCTGGCCTTTGCTTTATTTTTTACTGCTCCCCCTGGCTCATTGTATCGCAGCTGGGAAAGTTTTCTGTTGGGTTTTCAAACATAGAATCTCTCTGCCTTTCCAGAATGGAACCTTTGCCATTTCAGCGTTTATGTCTGGACTATTCTTTAAATGGCTAAATCTATGTCATTCTTAAGGTTTCAGCAAAAAGACTGCCTCTTCCAGGTCTTTTATAACCACCATCCTGAATAAAGAAGGCTAGTTCCATTTTTCTATGGAAGCCCTTTTGTTTGTCCTTTAATGGGACTTAACACAATCTGAATTATCTTAAGTATATAGTGATTTTCTTGGTTTTGTTGACCCTACTAGAATATGAACTCTGCAAAAGCAGGTATCACATCTTTTCTTTGTCTCTTTCTTCTGTATCCAGCACCTAGAACTGAAAAGGAAAGAGAGGAAGAAAAGGAGAAGAGCTTGCTTAGGGGTATTAAAGATACAAGTGATACAGCTGCACTAAAACTTTAATCTCTTGATTTCTGATAATCTCTTCTCTGGGTAAAAAATTAATTTTTAATTTTTAATTATAACTTCCTTAGAAAATTTAACTCAAATTATTCCATTCTTTGCAGGGCTTATACATCTGATCTTGGCTACCCAAAATACATAAATGCATTTATGCATAAATGCTCCATATTGTGGCAATTTTATCAAACCCAGACTTAGAGAATTAAAGAAATTTATAGTAATGTCAAAAGAAATGTGGACAAAGCTTTTGAAGTATTTTTCAAATTTTAGTGCTTTTTCCTATGACTTCACTTAGAAAACAGATATGAGGGTTAATGGGGAAGGTTTTATGTTGCCATCTCAATTTTGATTTTCTTTTCTCATAGGAACCTCATGGATGGGTTGTGGATTTGGTAAATAAGGTATACAACTGTTATTAATATAGTTGTATTAGCTTTTTGTTGCTGTACCTGAGAAAAACAACAGAGAGAGAGGGAGAGAAAAGAGGATGGGAGGGAAGGGCTGGGGAAAAGGTATAGTCCATGCTTCCTTCCCAAGACTCACTCCCTTCAAGTAGGTCCTACCACCACCACCCAATAGACCAGTCAGTCACGAATAAGTCAGTGAATTAGTCTATTGATTACATCTGAACCCTTGTGATCCAGTAATTTCCTGTAAGCCCCACCTCTGATCGTTGGCTTCTTTGGGGACCAAGTCTTCAGCATCTGAGCTTTTGGGGGATTTTCTAGATCCAAACTAAAACAACGATCATGCACTTTGTTTCCCATTTTCTAATGAGATTTCCCAGAGTTGAATATTTTAAGCAAATAACAGCTACAAAGAATAATAAGAATGTTTTCCCAAGGGAATATGTTTTATATAAAACTCCCCTTTCTTTTGTATGTACATGATATATACAGGTGAACCTCAGTTTTTGGACTTAGCACATAGAGGCATTAGAGCTACCTTTGTCATAGCTCACAAGACAATAAATGTCATGTCTGGACATCTTAAATGTTTCTTAGTTGATCTTTATTTAGAGAGGCATATTCCATGGTTCTGATAACCAAAGAAATATAACCAAATTTATGTGTATAGAGCACAATGAAAGTAAAGTATTAGCCTCAGTTCCTTCCTTAAAGTATTAATGTACAAAGTTAATTTGTTCCTGTTTTCTTCTCAGTTTGGAGAATTAGGTGGATTTGCTGCAATCCAAGCCAAACTCCATTCAGAAGACGTAGAGCTTGGAGTAAGTTAAGCAACTGCATGGGCTCAGTGCACAGGTTTACTTTATTTGGGTTCGTATGCAACTGGAGGCACCATCTGGACATAATAAATATTTTTAGTTGAACTTTAGAAGGGCAAAGTCCATGGTTCTGATAACCAAAGAAATGTAGTCATAACGAAATTTATGTGTAGGCTGTTTATGTGTTTTTTCTTTTTGTTGTTGTTGTTTCTTGTTGTTGTTTGTTTGTTTTTAAAGAGCGAGGGACGGTAAGAGAGAAAGGAGAATCAATTTTATTTAGTTTTTCATTTAGTTTTCGTTGTTCCAACACTTCATTGTGTGACTGGTGCCGGGGTTTAAACTGTATCTTCACACATGCCAGGCAAGTGCCATAACCATTGAGCCACTGCTCTAGCCCGGTGGTTTGTGTTTTTACCTCACTGTTTTCCCTTTGCCTGTGGTGTTTTTCTCTCAGTTTGTGACTATTACATGAAGTTATCATACTAGTTAAGAACAGCTGCTGTATGTGGCAAGTATACATGAGCATAACAGTTTTATGACTGTTAAATGATCAAATAAATCAGAATTTATTTCATGGATCAAACACAAAAATATTTTAGCGAGGTTGTTCAGGCTTTTTGGTGTTACAGAAACTTACCCATAACAGTACCATCCCATAGGAGTTTAGCATGACCCCTCAGGTGCAGTACTATTTTCTTAAGGAATTTTACCATGTGGTACGCAGAAAAACTTTAATTTTTCACATGCTGCTGACTCAGTATAACTGAGAGCACTTTATTCTAGTTAATTACTCATTCAGTACTTGTCATGTGTAAGACCCTATGCTGGCTACCATAATTTGATCAATGCGAAAAAATGATGTGGTAAAGTAATATACCTATGTGTGACAAAAGGTACTTAGAGTAGCAGTTATTCCTGTGGGACCATAACTAGTTGACTTCTTTGGATGAAGGTGTAACATTGGTTAAGGAAAGAAACTGAGATTATGATGATAGACTGACCCTTTTGTGCCACCCCATGTTTATCTTTAAAGATCAGGTGTCTGCCAGATCACTGACTGGCCGGGGAGCCTCTTCTTCCTGTCCTGGAAGTTACTTAAGCTGCTGGAATACTATTTTGATCCCCACTGAGTATATCAAGTATGTTGGAAATATTAACATGTAAGATAATAGGTAGTGATTTTAAAAACAAAACAGAAAAATCTTTTCAGAGATAGGCTTTTATCCAGCTTGCTTGTTTCTCAAGAACTAATTGTTTAGGACATTGGAAAATTTCAGAAATTAAGTTTATTTATCAAGTGTTAAAATACTTAATAATTTTCTATAGAATCAATTTATTTAAAAACAAATCAGAACCAGAGTATCCCCAAATTTCTATGCTACCTGAATGAAAATTGATACGTAGGATCTGACTTCACCCTCCATTATTGTTGAATGTTGTGAGGTTAAAGATAATTCCAAATATTTCCTTTTAGGTCAGTCTGTTTTTCAGGACAAATGTATAGTTTTTTCTTTTTTCTTTTTTTTTGGGGGGGGTCTAGTCTGTGTTATAGAGATGGTAAAATTCCAGCAGCAGAAATCTAAAGATTGAAATTCTCAAATTCTCATTTTAACAAGCAAGTATAATTAAAAATTTATGGTGAATATCTGATTTCTGACCAATTAAGAATGTAGCTGTGTCCCAGAATAAATTTAGGTAGTATTAGAAGACTAAATGCAGGTCACATATGTTTTTTATTTGAAAAACACTACTGGGAAACAAATTATCACTCACAATCCCACCATTTAAAAACAGGGATACAAAGAAAGAAATGAAAGTTACCTGTCCTTCCCACTCTATCCCCACACACATACCTATCTCCTGGGTGAGGTTACACATTTAATACATAACCTTTCTGACCTTTTCTTAAATGTACCTAAATCTACATATGTTGTCTGTCTGTCTTTAAAACTAAATCTGGGGGCTGGAGTGGTGGCTCAGCAGTTTCGGTGGTGGCTCAGCAGTTTCGGTGCTTGCCTGGTAAGCACAAGGACCCAGGTTCAAACCCCAGCATCACGTACACATGTACACAACTAAGTGTTGGAGCAAGTAAGGCCATGTGAAAAACAAATAAAGTTGTTCCTCTCTTTTTCTGTTTCTCTTGCTGTCCCTCTCTCTTTAAAAAAAAAAAAAAAAAAACAAAAAATAACTAAATCTGGCCAGGCATGGTGGTGCATTCATGTTGTAATCCCTGAGACTCAGGAGGCTAAAAGAAGAAGATCCCAAGTCTCAGCAAGGCTCTAAACAACTTAGTGAGACCCCATCTCAAAATAAACAAAAATAAATAAAAAGGCCTGGGGATGTGACTCAGTGATGAATCACACCTGGGTTCAATTCCCAGTACCAAAAAGTTTAAAAATCATAAGTGAAATTTAAACAAAAAAGTAAATCAGAAGCAAACTATACTTATTAATATATTTTCATTGAGCACTATATTATAGAAATCTGTCTAGATCAATAGCATCAGTGTTTTTAATGACTGTAGCATACTTCTGTAAAGAGTGTGTCATGATGTTATCAGACAATATTTTTTATAAGTGGGTCTTCATGCACTCCTATTCATGCGCTAGTATTTCAGAAAGATTAATTCCTAGAAAGTGGGAAAGTCTCTTTCCAAAAAGCTTATACCAACAAGTCTGTATTCCTACCAACCCATTTCATAATACTCTTACTAGTGCTAAATATTTTCAGTGTTATTTTTCCAATACAGTGGACAAAAATGGTATTTTTTTATTTGTAGTACTCTAATTTACTATGAAATTGAGCATTTCACTATATGATTACTGGATATTTGTATTTCTTCTGTAAATTGATCTAATTATTTAGGTCTCATTTGGGAGAGGATGTCTTACTAATTTTTAGGATTTTTTTTTTATATCAAGACTATTAGTGCCAAATCTATCTGGTTGGTTTATAAATTCTTCTTCTCAGTATTTTGTGTCTCTTCATTTTTTACTGATGTCTTTTATTTTTCTTTTTCGGTACCGTGGGTTGAACCCAGGAAACTTCACTGCTGAGCCACATCCTCAGCCCTGATTTTATTTTTTATTTTAAGATAGGGTCTTGCTAAGTTGCTTAGGGACTCAGCTTCCTGAGGCACAGGGATTACATGTATGCACCGCTGCACCTAGTAGAAGTTATAAAATTTTACATAGTCTAATTTTCCTTAAATGGTTTTAAAATTTTTTTAACTATTTAGGGAGTATTTGTGGTTTTTTGTTTTTTATTTTTTAATGGTACTGGGGATTGAACCCAGTGGCATTAGTACACTACCACTGAGCTCCATCTCCAGCCCTTTTCATTTTTTTAATTTTATGACAGGTCTCATTAAGTTGCCCAGTGTGGCCATGAACTTGGAATCCTCCTAAGTTTCCCAAGTTGCTGGGGTTATAGGCATGTGCCACCATGCCTGGTAGTTATTTTTTAAACTTAAGTCTTAAATATTTTTACATATTGTGTAACATGTAAATTTTTTTTCAAATAGATAACCAGTTATAAGATTACTGAATGATTAATTTTGTTACTATCTGTATATGCTAATGTTATGATATTTCAAAGTCCCACATGTATAAAAGATTTGTTCCTGGGCTTCAGTTCTGGTCATTCATTCATTCATTGGACAGCTTCTATGCTTTTGTTCCACTGTTTTTTAAAGAGAGAGGGACAGTGAGGGAAAACAAAGAGTCAATTTTATTTAGTTTTTCATGTGGCTTTCATTGCTCCAAGAAATGGTGCTGGGGTTCAAATTCTCGTAGTTGCACTTGCCATGCAAGTGCCGTAACCACTGAGCCACTGCTCCAGCCTTGCTCCACTGTTTTAATTATTGGTAGGGCCACTTCCATCCAGTATTACCATCTTATAAAATTTTGGTTGTTAAATATTTTTACTCTTCTGCATAAGGTCAAGATGTCAGGTTCTACAGAAAATCCTGCTGATGCCAGGATCCGTGTGGGAATTGACATTTTTATAATTCAGGAATATGGTGGTATCTTCCCATTTTGGGGAGCCTTCTTTTATGTATTTTAGTAAAATTTTACAGTATTCTTCAAAGAAACCTTAAATGGTTTTTGATTAAGGGGTATATCACTGCCTCCTCAAACTGTTGTCTCCTTTAAAGAAAAAAATATCTTTTTAGTATTCCACAGTATGCACTTTAGAGTATTTCATCCCTCTTCCATGGAATTTTTATTGACATATTCTGATTTAAATTACATTGATTTTCTCTACTAATTTAAATGGACTGACATCTTAATTCTCTTCTGTTAAGATGTTTTATATAGTCATCCATTCATGACTAGATCAATCACTGTTTAAATTTTTCTCAGATATATGAAAAATTTTGAAAGGAAAAAACCTCACATTTCTTTCTAATCTTCACTATTTTTTTCTAGGCCGTCTCAGCTCTGGTGCAACCCTTAGGAGTGTGTGCAGAATACCTGAATCCCTCAGTGGTGCAGGTAGGATTAAGCCATTTTATATCACTGCCCAAGGTGATAAAGGAAATGCAAATAGTAATCATTTTCTTTGTATTAGGTTGTTCAGAATTGTTCTTCATACAGAGTACCTTTTCTGTGCGTTTAATAAAAAATATTGTCAGAAGATAATAAAAAAAGTTTAATAATTCAAAGTAGAGGAGGCCTGTAAGATTTGAGAATGTCATTTAGGAAAAAAAAATCATTTTGTCAAGTGTGATTTTTTTTTTTCTCCGTTTTCTTACCTATACAGTAGGCAACATATATCCCTGTCTTCTTCAAAGGAATGTTTCAGGGTTCAGTACCATTATGGGTTAAGTTAGGTCAGTGTTGAGCAGTCAGCAAAGCTTGCTTACTATTTGAGCCACTTACGTATGAATAACAGCTTTACAGCACAGCTTGTCTGTTTTCCTGCCTCTGCAGAATTGTAATCTGCAGGTCATAGAATGTCAAGGCTATGGGTGTCTAGTTTCCTAATTATACTTTCTTGTTTCTTTCCTTTTCAGTTAACCAGTTTTACTATACAAAATGTCTCATTAAAATACCTCTGCTAATTGTTTCTTTATAAAGAAGTGTGTGAAACCTCCAATTTTTACATAGATTTTTAAAAATCACCGTAAATGGTTTTGGGAGTAATGTTTTTTATTATGCACTATGCTTCTTTTCAATGTCAGATTTACTTAGGGCCCTTTTTATCAGGGATCTGTATTTTTTAGTAGTTGCTGGAAATTTCTACCATCTCTGAACATTAGTTATTTCTTTTACGTGTCAAGGTAATAGGTTTTGTTTTGTTTTGTTTTAACCCAGGGCCTCACACATGAATGGTATAAGATTTTTTTTTTTTTAAGAGAGAGACAGAATCAATTTTATTTAATTTTTTTTAAGAGAGAGAAAGAAACAATTTTTTAATTTAGTTTTTCATGTGGCTTTCATTGCTCCAAGACTTTGTTATTATCGTGGTGCTGGGGTTTGAACTCCTATCCCTGTGCATGCAAAGAAAGTGCCATAACTGCTGAACCACCACTTCAGCCCCAATGCTCTAATTTTAAGTGAAATAGATTGGCTATTTGTGTATTTTCTTTATTCTTCATACTATTTAGAAACATCTAGTGTTCTTTCAGTTTATTAAGCACATGATATGCCATTAGTTATGTAGCTAAAACACTAAGACATAAAAAGGCAAAGTAATATGACTTTTTAATAATTTAATAATTGTCTTTTTAATAATCAGGCTCAGTTTTGAATGTTTTTTAAATGCATTTACCCACACATTGCTTAATGGAAGTGAATGGAGTACTCATTCTAGCTAATTAAATAAGTTCTTTACAGTGTGTGTGTGTGTGTGTGTGTGTGTACTGGAAGCATAAAGTACTTTTTAAAAACTAAGAAATAATATGAATCTACAACTAAAGCATATATAACTTCATCTTTAATTGTACCTAACTATGCAGAGTTAAATTAATTCCACAATAAATTCATACCGTGAGACAAATTAACAATTGTCTCCACTACGTGTTACTTGTGTAACTTTGAAAGACATATTTAACGTATGCCTCTTGTTCCCTCGTCTGCAAAATGGTGATAATAATACTTATCTCATAGAGTTGTGGTAAGGAATAAGTAGGGCCTGGCATGCGCTGACAAGATACTGACACAACTCTTAACCATAACAGCCTTTAGGCCTTACTGTACAACTGACATAAGTGTAAATGAAGAATTCTGTCTGGATAATTGTCTAAAGTCATTTTAATCCAATGCTAATGTATTCTTGTCTCTAATAACCAGATATTGACTTTGTTTCCTTCATTACCTAAGTTTTTAAAATTTGAAGGAAGTGATAATTTGGCTCTAGCTAATATTATCAGCTTTTCACATACTATGTAGTTATCTGAATATGTTACCATTCTAAAGCAGTGTATTATATGCGTCTCATCTGTAGGTCTCGTTCATATATCAACAAATAACAGGAGTTTATGTGACAGCATATTTTGTGTGATCTGTTCATACATCAACAAGCAACAATAGTTGCTTGTTGGCATATTTTGTGTGATGTGTGCTTGTATTCATTTTTTAAATTCAAATGTAAAATATTTACTTTCTTACCAAAATAATACATACTTTTAGATTGATGTTTCAAAGTTAGCCCATGTCCCTTGAGTTGATGTTCAAATCAGTCTTATAGTATGACAGGAACTGGACCCATAGAGTGTTAAGGAAGCTAAGACAGTCAGCTAAAGGTTTCCTTGGGGTAGTATCAGCTAATTAGTGGTAGCTTTGGAACTAGAATTCACATTCATCACTGTATCCTCTCCTTTCTGAATGGTGAATGAAAAAATACTTTATTTCTATGTTTGGACAGATTAAGGAGTTCTTATTAACTGTAGCATTTTATTTCTGTAGCCCATGCTAGACCCAGTCATCCTTACTACAATCCAGGATGTACGAAGTGTGGAAGAGAAAGACCTCAAAGACAAGGTAAATGCTTTCTCCATCCAAGGAGGCCCTCATGCTGGTTAATCCACAGAAACAGCCGCAATTTGGCAAGGTTCCTGCACCATTGGGCTTTGAATTCTGGTCACATACAGTTTACATCAAACTAATTTTATATTTTCTGATTTAAAAATTGCTATTTTTGGAACATCAATGATTGGTGTTCCCTCAATTAGAATGAATATAGTATTCTTAGTAAGTGATACCACTCAGAATTTTCCTAACATGGTTTTGATGGCATTACAATTGGTGTAAAGTAAAAGGAGCTTTAAAATAATGTAGTATTAAAAAGCTTCTGGAGTTGTTCAAAGCACTTTTAGCATTTAACATGATTCATCTGCTTTGAATTTCTCACAAGACCTTTCCTTTACTGTTCGCCGATTGCTTAACTTTTGTTTAGAAGGAAAATCTAGTTTAATTGGCCATGTCAGATACCTCCAAATCACTGTTAACCTGTATTTGTGTGTGTCTTTGTGAGTGTGTATGTGTGAGAGAGAGAGAGTGAGTGTGTATGTTTTACTTATGACAATTGGGTTCAAAATGTTTTTACAGTTCCTTTTTTATTTATTTATTTATTTTTGTTTCTATTAAATAAAAGAGATTGGTTAGCATCCCTGAGCTCCTGTCTGCCATTAAATTGCTTTGCATGCGCTTCCAACCGGATCTTGTGACAATTGTGGATGACCTTCGTCTTGACATCCTGCTGCGCATGCTGAAATCACCACACTTTAGTGCTAAAATGAATTCCCTCAAAGAGGTAAGGTTTTCATTTATTTCTAAAAGACTTAAGAAGCGGACCCCCTTAAGTTCTGCCCAAACTTATGGTTATTAATATTAAAATGTTGGGAGAAAAAAGGAGTAATTTCTCTCCCCCCCCCCTTTTTTTTTTAAAGAAAGAGGGGACAGTGAGAGAAAGAGAGAAGCAATTTTTTTTATTTAGTTTTTCATGTGACTCTCATTCCTCAGACACTTCATTGTGTACGTGGTGCTGGGGTTTGAACTCGAATACTCTAGCATGCCAGGCAGGCACTATAACCACCAAGCCACAGCTCCAGCCCAGAGTAATTTCTCTTAATCTCATAAAGAGATAATCATGTAGAAAATGGTGTGTGTTTATAATTGTTAATAAAGCCATATTCTTATTTGTATTTTTTCAGAATTTATTCTCTAAACTATTTGTTTTTGTGATATTTCCTAAAATATAATGCCTTATAATATACAGTTTGAGATTTACTTTTTACCATAAGAGAGTTATTTTTATATTTTTCATGTATAGGTTTACTTAAAGCTTCTAATTGATGTTAGAACAAAAGCAAAATGACCACAGCTCTATTGGTCTAAGCAAAATGAAGAAATAATTTTCTGTAACTTCCTACACAAATACCACATTAGGTCAACACAAACGTACGGTTGGTTTTAATAAATGACAAGTAGAGCCAATGTAGTTCATTCATAATCTAGTCTTTTGTTCACTTTTGGATTAGTTAGGATTCTTGGCTTCAAGTGAAATAAATTCTACTTGAACTATTTTAAGCCAAAAGTAGAATTTGTTGGAAGGAGACTGGACTGTTTCATGTGTATGAAGGATTGAATTCCCAAAACATGAATAAATGTAATTTGAGATTTGACCACTGCCAGTACTCTGTTTAGGTCTCTATCTCTGCTTTGTCTGAGCAATTGACCTAGTTCCCTCTGTACCTGCAGTATGGCATCTTTCTTATGATAGAGAACACGGCTAAGGGTACCTCACAAGTTTCACAGTCTGCACTTCCCATCACTAGAGAGGACTGACATATTTTTCTAGTTCCATTTATAAAACTTTGAGGATGTGCCCTGGTTGAAATTTGGGTTAGATGCTCCTTTCTAAGCCAATAGGCAGAGTGATCCAGGGGAGTGGATGCTGTAAGAATGACTCCATGTTCTTTTTTTTTTTCTTTTTTTTTCTTTTTTTTCCAAAAGAGAGAGGGACAGTGAGAGACAGAGAGATTGAAAAAATCAGTTTTATTTAGTTTTTCATGTGGCTCTCATTGCTCTGAGCCATTGTTGTGTACGTGGTGCTGGGGTTGGAACTCACGTACCTGTGCATGACAGGCAAGCGCCGTAACCGCTGAGCCACCACTCCAGCCCTCCATGTTCTTTTTAAAGAAACATCACAAATAGTCTGTTAATTTCCAGTAATTGGCTTTTGATACATTTTGGCTGTCAGACCACATTGTAACAGTATAATAATTATAGATTTTATATATGTAAATATTTTGATAATGTGTATTAGATTGAGTCATACTAACCCTATCTTTTTAGGTAACCAAACTGATAGAAGATAGCACTTTATCTAAATCTGTGAAGAATGCTATAGATACAGACAGATTATTAGATTGGCTAGTGGAAAACTCAGTTCTATCAATTGCACTGGAAGGTAAGTTGCTTTGAAAAAATAAAATTAATACAATTTAGCATTATTTTAAAAGTGCAAAATAATCTAGCAATTTACTATTGCTTTGAATTAATAGAATCGTACTTACAGAGTCAGCGTTCACCGTGTCTTGCTTCCTCTCTTGCGTTTCTTCTTTTAGGCAACATAGACCAAGCACAATACTGTGATCGTATAAAGGGAATTATTGAACTCTTGGGCAGTAAATTGTCTTTAGATGAGCTCACTAAAATTTGGAAGATACAGGTAGGTTGATCAGAATTTTCCTGACATATTTGAACTACAGGAGAAGGGAAAAGGTGGCAAATGTGTGGAGAAATGGGAGCTTTGTCTTGTTTTAACCAGAGCAGCTATACCTAATCTACTTTATACTTTTGGATTTTAATTAAGATTGCATATGTAAAAGAAGTCTAGTGTTCATAAGAATGTCAAACTGCTGATCTCGTCTCATCTTCTCATTTCTTAAATTAAAAAAATTTAAAGCTGCCTTGGAGATTATCTGTCAGTTAATGGCACGGCTAGGAGTAGGTGTAGGACTTCTGTTCATTAGCCCAGTGTTCTTTTTATTATAGTGTTTATTAATGTTAATAATTTTTCCTAATTATCCTAAAAAATAAATATAAATAATACTGACCTTTTAGATCTCATCTCATTTAGACTCTGAGCAGGTGTGGCTGAATCTAACATGTCCTTCATTTCCTTTTTTCTTCACTTTGAATCATAGTCCATACCAGTGGTTTTCCTCCTACATTTCTGGCATTCCTTCTTAGATCTCTTTAACCAAATATTCTCTTCTACTTCGCCTTTAAATGGTTTGGTTTTCTTTCCCCAAGCCTTGGTTCTTAGTCTTTTTTCGGTGTATTAGTTTCCATTAGTCAGTTTCATTGACATTTATGGCTTTCACTATATTTGTGTGCTGCTGACACTATGGATCATATTGCTAATTCACATCTCTTCTTGGAGCTGCCCTGTAGTTTCTTTAAATATATAACAATTTTACCTTCATATGTGCGTGTCATTGACATATCAAATTCATCAGGTCCCCAGTTTCTTTCAGTAATGGTATTACCCACATTTAGTTGCTACGCCAGAAAGAAACCTGGAGTTTACCTTGGTTGTGTCCACTTAGTCACTGTATCAGTTCTAATCTTTGTAATCCTGGGCAGACTCCCAGCCAGTATTACACAGCAAACTAGAAAAAGTTAGGAGCAGGAGTAAAACACAGTTTTAGATTCCCTAGATTTTGCTTCCCATGTCTTATTCTTACCTTCATAATTTTGAGAGTCTAAGTTTGAAGATTGGAGACCACAGTGCCTGAATTGTTTATTCCTGCTATATTCAGTAAAATGGTCCATGTGTAGATACTAAGGAAATTAAAGAATTAAATCTACAAATGTCCCTCTGCCTTTCAGGTTTCTCATATGTTGAACAGTGAGGCATGACAGTGCTGTGATTGAGGTTATAAAGTGTCAACCATAAGTCACAAAATAATTACAAACACAATTAAAAATGAGGCAGATAATAATCTCAACTGAGGCCCTTGAGATTATTTATGAAATGCTTGGAGTGAGGACATTCATGGTGTAATTTTCATCAGTTTGAATTTCTTACCTAGTTAGAAATATTTTGTTTTTTTAAAGTGATTATCAGACTGAGAACTTGATTCTCATGTTTTTTACATTGTTCTTTTAAGACTTCATGCTGCTGGGAATTTAAAGAAAGTCAGATGATAGCCATTAATAATAGTCTCATCAACTTTATCATGAAAGTAAACGCTGATTGGACTAGAATCCATTTATCTTTATTGTAGTTTTGCCTTAGCTTGTGTCAGTTGCCAGGGAAAAGACTTAGATTCTGCCACATTCCAGGACTTCAGTTTTTCTGATAAGTGTCCTCTATTTTCTAGTCAGGACAATCATCTACCGTGATTGAGAATATTCACACTATTATTGCTGCTGCAGCTGTGAAATTTAATTCAGATCAGCTCAATCATTTGTTTGTTCTTATTCAGAAGGTATGTGTTCAGTTGAATTTGCTTACTGTTAAATTTTCCTAAAATTTTTAAGCTCTTTTGAGGTTCTCACCAAAATAGCAATATTTAAATATCCTTTTCTTACTTTATTAAATAGTTTAAGCTCCAGTTTAAAGTTTTTGCTGATTTTTCCAGTTTGACTGTGAAATAATTCCTGTTTTATCTTTTTTGTTTGCACAGAGCTGGGAGACTGAGAGCGATAGAGTAAGGCAGAAGCTATTGAGCCTGATTGGACGAATAGGCCGGGAAGCTCGCTTTGAGACCACTTCTGGAAAGGCAGGAGAATCAAATGGACTTTTCTAGCTACAAATGCTTAAAGCAGTTTTACTTGCGTATCCACGGGCTCATAATAGTGGTATTATTGTAGGTGTTAGACGTCCTCTGGGAACTGGCTCATCTTCCAACCCTGCCCAGTAGCCTCATTCAGCAAGCCCTGGAGGAGCACCTGACAATCCTTAGTGATGCCTATGCAGTAAAGGAAGCAGTCAAGAGGAGCTACATCATTAAATGCATAGAAGACATTAAAAGGGTTGGTTTTTATCTTTGGTCTAATTTTTTCTAAAAGCCTCAGTATTGTCTGAGTAATTAGAGGCAAGTAGTTTTTTCCCCTTTTATGTTAAGAAAATGAAATGTCGTATCTGGAAGCTTTACCTTTCTTAGAGTCCAAAATTGGGAAATTATAGGTGTTACTTTTACCATATCACTTAACATTTCTCTTACAATGAATTTTCAGCCTGGAGAATGGTCAGGTTTGGAAAAAAACAAGAAGGATGGATTTAAGGTAAGAATTTGCAGATGGAACCAACTAAAAGGTATACTAATTTAATAATCATTTAATGAATTGCATCACAATTTTTATGTATTTTAGTGTTTCTCAGTCATGTTCATATACAGATTTGATGTTTATGACTATACTTGAAGTTCATTAATTATTGACTCTTAGGGAAAAACTTTAAGGATCACATTGAAAGGGTAGTTTTAAGTAATTTTTATAAAATTATGACTTTCAACTTAGTTTTTACCTCTTAAATTAGATCTAAAGTATGCACAATTTTAATATGTACAGGAGATTCTAATTAACTATCATGCTCAGTTTTCTTCCATAAGGGAGAAATGGAGAAACATTAATAAATAAGAAAAAAAGGGAAGGAGGTTCATTCAGTGCTGGCACATAGTAGTTTTCAGGTGCTTGGTTCTAATGTGTCCCTAAAGTAATTTCTTATACAGATAGTCATTGAATGAGTACCTTTTACTGGTGCTCGATTTTAGAAGGTAGAATTGAATGGTGACTACAAGAGGAACTGGGCCATAGAAGCCCTACCCTTCTGGACTCCAGATTGCTGTGAATTTATGGAAGGTTTTGGAATTGATGGTTAGCATATGTAGCAGTAATGATTGTAGTGCACTTGTAGCTCCAGTCCTTAAACCTAAGAGGAATAATCATAGTAGCCAGCTCAGTAGAATGTGCTTTCTTGGTTGTCACAGCCCACATCAGAGTAGTGTTATCATCTCTCTTAGGTCATCAGGTTGCCGAGACCTGGTAGGAGGGTTTTGTGTTTTTTCAGTTTTATTTTACTATTAGCATTAGGAAAAGCTTTTGGTAAAATAGCTACTGGCTTAGTATTTCATTGGTCAAACACACTCTTGATTTTCATTAATATTTCTTTAAAGGAGCTGGAATATTTTCATTGGTTTATTCAAAGACTCTTAGCTCTTGTTAACAGGCGTTGGTGGCATAATGGTTTTTTTTTTGTTGTTGTTGTTGGTTTCCCCACCCCCCGCCAAGTTGTATTTGGTCATACAAGTTTAGTCTTGGGTGTATTTTGAAACACATGCTTCATATTTTGACATTGAAATCTGATCATGTGAATTTTCTGCATATAATCTAGCTTTAGAGTTATTTTAAAGACATTCACAAACTGGAGCTAGTAATGCTGGTGCCATAAGGAATTACTCCTTTAACAACATTGCTCTCTTTCTACTCAAATACAATTTGAATGTTTCCAATTTTCTCAGCTCGGTAACCTGGATGATTTAACAACCTCTCCCCTTAAGATTGAAGAGTTTTCATCTAGTTATTGGAGAAGTTTTGATCCTTCAATAGTAATAGTAAGAGGAAAAGGATCTCTAGAATGATGGTCTTTTCTTCTAAGCAACAGACACATTTCTTTATAGCTATGAAGGTCAAAGCTGAAGGAACTTTCCCTTCCCTCCAGGGAAACGACTTGAAACCAGAAAATCCTCCCAGACCAGCATTCCTCCCTTGCTATGGCTAAGCATTACCCGCTCTTCTAGTCAGTTGCATCTTTATTGCTTCTCTTTGCAGTCACTTCATTCATGTCTGTTGTTTATAACACAACCCAAAAAGTGACAGAAAAACTTCTGGAGTCATTTTGTGAGATTGGAAAGGAATATTCTTCCTTTATTTCCCCACTGCTCCCAGTAAAGAAATTCTGATGTACCATTATTCCCTTTTGAACAATAATACCCTGCATTTTTAGATAGCACTTGTCAGCTTACCAAGTGCTTTCACAGATGCTCTCTTAAAATATACATTGCTGAGGGGGGCAGTGGGAAGATCAAAGCCCCCTGGATATGGCTCCAGGCAGGGAGGTAAATTATTTACTGCCACTAAAGGTGTTTTTCTATGCTATGCCCTTTCCTGCCAGGCAGCAAGGTGGGCTGACTGGGGATTATGTCTCCCTGCCAGGCTACACAGAAACTAAGCAAAGGGTAAGACAAGATCACCCACTTCTTATTTCCCTCCCACCCTCAGCTACCTGTATTCCCCCAACTGATTCCCCTTCCCTCTGCTTTTGACACTCTTAAAATTCCCAAGATCCACTGTTGTGTTCAGAAATTCTGACCTTTATTTCTTAACTTTATTTCTGTAGATTCTGCCAGGATACACTTGACTCCCTTGATCCTCTTTTCTTTCCTTTGCTTCTTTTATACCTTCTACTGTCCATCCCATCCCTTTTCCTCTTATTTCTCTTCTTTTTTCTTTCAATTAAAAAGTTTAAATGTACTCATCAAAAAATAAATATTAAACAAAAAATATTTTTGTTCAATTAGTGGTATTTGCATAGTCTTCAAGTTATTACTTTTAGGCCTCCCAGTGCAGCCTATTTCAGTAAATACTCATTCCCTTCCTCCTCCTCCTTCTACCTCACCCTATGAGGAGACCGAAAGCCTTACTTGTACAAGTTGAATACCCTTAATCTGAAATGCTTGGAACCAGAAATGTTTCAGATTTCAGTTTTTTGGATCTTAGAGTAATTTGCGTGGTCTCTACTGGTTGAGCATCCCTAATCCAAAATTCTGAAATCTGAAATGCTCTAAAGTAGGAAATTTTTTGAGAACAATGTTGGTACTCAAAAAGTTTTTGACTTTGGAGGTCAGATTTTTAAATTAGGGATGCTCACCCTGTACACAATTGAGTTGGATCTGCTTGCCAAAACATATAAGAAAAAGTAAAAGTAGGAGGGTATCCTCAGTACAAATTGTCTCACAGTGTTGTAGTTAGTAGAACCAAAAATTTTTATTTTGGTTCTGGATAAAAGGCTATCTGGAAAAATAAGACAGATGAAGAAGAGGGGATGTTCTGCTTAGAAGAGAGAACTCAAAGAATATGAAAGCTTTCACTAGAGGATTGTTACAGAGGAGTTTGAATTATTTTACTTTTGATGTCTCCTAAGGCAATATATGGCGATGAACATCAGTCTAGTATATCAGGGAACTTTCTTGTAAGAATCGTCTGAAAACAGAATGTACTGCCCTCTAAGGTCGTGAACTCCTCATTCCTGGAAATATTGAGGCTAGTAAGTCACTTAATAAAAAGATGCGTAAAAGAAATTTAGAAATAGGTTTGTAGACCATGCCAGTTGAATTCTAAGGCTTCATCTAACGTGAAGAATCTAATTTGGATATTCCATTAACTCCTTATAAAACATCAATCCCAGGACATTATCATTTTACTGGTTTACCATAGTCTAGCAACTGAAGAAGAGTACTTAAAATTTTTCTTGTAACTTGGCAGTGTAACATTATAATGGATTGGAATAAATATCTTTCCTGATTATTAAACTTTAGAAAATTATATCAGAAATAATTCCTAAATTCCACTTTCATATGATTTTTCTTATAATTTTATGTAATGAGTTACCTTCGGCAGGATAATTGTCCATGTGAAATAGTCTAACCATAATTGATGTAACTGGTCATAATGATAGTTTTTAATATATCAGCATATTGCTAAAGGGCTTATATTTATATCCTAATTTCCATGATTCTTTTGGAAGGTACCAGTTAGGACATAAACCTTATAATTAATTTGTTGTTTTCCAACTTTTTTATTTTGGCAGAAATATTCTAACTAGTCTTGCAAGTAGTCAGCCTTTAATATCTACCTTATTTCTGTGATTCTAAAATGCCAGTGATTGCACCCTGCATTGTAGAATTAAAAAGTTTACAGAGAAGAGAAAAAGAAGCTGTACATTTACCAGCCATTGTTGAGATTCACAGTCGTAAGTTGAGTCTAAGTCCCTTTTTGAGCAGTTATGTAGTTTCACCAGGGCACACTGCTTGTCTTTATGTATAGTAGTGCTCTGAACTGCTCTGAAAATTTTCAGATTAACTGTATAATTCTGAAGCGTGTTGAATAATATGGAGTTTTATGTGCTTGTCTTCATTCATAAAACTCAAGCTGCTTTTTCCTGTAACCAGGGAATATGATGAATACTACAAATGACACAGCTTCTTTTGAATTAAGGTGCAGCTTAAGACAGAGAAATTTAGCGCTGAGTGATAGAGCCCGTCGCAGTGCTTGAGTGTGTCATACCAGCTTCTGCTTTGAAAAATGCTTTTAGTCTAAGACCACTGACAGTTTTATTTGCTTTTAATTATATTGATGGCTGCAACAGGTTAGACAGTGATATATCGTAATGTAATCATTTTGGTAACATTTAAGTAACAAATTAATGGTCCAAATTTAAGATAGAGCCATCCTTGTTCAGTACTACCTGTACAGAGGAACAACTGAACTCAAATGACTGGTAGATGAATAAATATCATTTTTATACAGCCAAGTTTGCACATACTCAGGTAAGGACAGTTATAGGAAAAATTTGCACCCATACTTAGTGGCTGGTAAGTTTCTTTTGACATAATTATAAGAAGCATCAATTTAGAAGTGTTAACATTTATAACACCTGTACCTTAGAATCCAGGAAATATGGTATTTGCTGATTGATTGGTTATCTGTATCATGCAAGGAAAATAGTATTGTTTTGGTAGTAGCTTACCCACATTTACATATGCAATAGTAAGCTGCTTTTCTGCAAGACAGCAAAGTATTTTTCCTCCCCATAGGAGGGATTCATTTTGCAGAAAGACTCCATAAAACAAGAGTGCTTTAAAACAAAAAATTGAGCCTTTTATTTATTTTTTCTTTTAAAGAGAGAGGGACAGTGAGAGAGAAAGAGAGAATCAATTTTATTTTAGTTTTACATGTGCCTTTTGTTGCTCTGACACTTTGACACTTCGTTGTGCATATGATGCTGCAGTTTGAACCCACATCCTTGTGCATGCCAGGCAAGCGCCGTAACCACTGAGCCACAGCTCCAGCCCTGAGCCTTTTAAATAAATGCTGAAGACCTAAGCTTTAATTAGTTTTTTGATTAATCAGTTGATTAAAGGTGTTTCATCTGATATTCTTTCTATATTTTATAGTCCAGAGATGTTATTTATTAAATATCAATTCTCTTTTTAAAGAATACATCATGAACATGAGACTTTCAGATCTGTACTTTGAAGATCTGGATTGTCGTGTGCTAATTTCAGAAACAATAAATTTGAAAGTGTTTTAAAAAATATAAAGTGTCTAAGTGTCTATAATAGTTAATCAAAATAGTAGTTGGGAGAGGGAGGGGGAGTACTGGGGATTGAACTCAGGGCTTCACACATACGAAGCACACACTGTACCTCTCTTTTCCCTAGCCCCTTATTAATAAGAGTAGAATTATCCCATGAAATGATTTTAACTAGGAAATATAAACAGATTATATTTTCTTTGATATTTAGACTATGTCAGTATCTTTATCAGATCATTGATATCGTCATCATAAAATTAAAGAAAACCATATTCTTTTTTCATCTTACTTGCGAGCCAGATCAGTATTCAGCTTTTGCCTTTGATTTATTTTATTGTGTCCGTATGTCTTAGCAACCTTATACTACTTAATCTATCCTCTGATGTTGCTAATTCTTTGTTGTCTGTTTTTTGCTGATGTACCCCTGTACATATACTGTCACTTTACATCCACTCATGTTGGCAGTTCTTGGACTTAGGAAATTGCATGCAGAATAAGAAGTTGAAGACTGACTTATGAGTGCATGGAGATAAGCTATAAATGAACAACATGAAGAAGAAGATAGTAGAATGTGTGACAATGAAATCTAATTGACTTGCGGATTTTTTATAGCTAGTAAATTAATTTGTTATTCATTTCTAAATTTAATTAATATAACTTCTTTTTAACTCTAGTCATCTCAGCTTAATAATCCCCAGTTTGTTTGGGTGGTACCAGCTTTGCGTCAGCTCCATGAAATCACCCGTTCATTCATAAAACAAACCTATCAAAAACAAGATAAGGTAAGACTATAGCTATTTATTATAGCACAATTATTTGTTTAACCATTTATAATAACAAAACAGAATTATTGTTTATAATCACTGTCTTAATATCTTTATGGTTATTAATGTATTTGATTTATATCATTTGAAAATCTTGAATTTAAGCACATCTGCTTTTCTTTTGATATAATTCCTAACTCCTTTCCTTTTTATTTGCTTAATTTATTGAAAAGTATTTTTTTTTTAAAAATCTTTTTAAAAAATTAGAATGTTGTTATGGAAATTTGAAAAGTTCACAGGTTAGTTTTGTAATTTAAAAAGATTATTTTACCTAAGGAGCTAGTTTTCTCAGTATGATAGACTTTGGGAGAAAGCTCTAGAGAAGTGTACAGAAAGTAAAATAGCTCTTTAAAAAGTTTTTTTATTTTTTTTTAAAGGAATCTCTGTTGGTTGCAAAAAAAATAGTAGATAAGTTTATTAGTTCCTAGTAAATATACATATCAGATTGGTTTTTTTTAGTATGTTGCTGTTATGTAGGAAATGCAAGTGAGGAAATCCTTATGTTTGCTCTCACCTAGGACTGCATCCTAAAATATAGAAGCTGTATTACAACAACAAAATAACTGCAGATTCTCATACCACTTTTCTTTTTGTTTTTTTCCAAGAGCATTATTCAAGATTTGAAGAAAAATTTTGAAATAGTAAAATTGGTAACAGGAAGTTTGATAGCTTGTCATCGACTTGCAGCAGCTGTGGCTGGGCCTGGAGGCCTAACTGGTTTGACCCTAGTGGATGGCCGATACACTTACCGGGAGGTATCAGGCACTATGTTTTTGTTATGTGATTTATCACATTCATTTGATCTTTTTCTACTTTAGTTTTAAAAGTGATGTTGGGTATAACTATAAAGAGGTAGCATGAGCTGTATTGATACTAGTTCAGGAGTTTTCTGTCTTGACTAATCATTTCAAAATTAAGTTTAGAAGAATGATTTGTGAGTTAATCTTTAAGCAGATCACCTAAGAACTGCATGTTGTTGCTTTAAAAATTAGGGAAAAAATCTTAACTTGCCAGTTGTGAGGGTTTTGGTGCTTTACTTTGAGATTATTGAAATTATCTTTTATTGACTATAAAGCAGACTGCATTTGTAGTAGACTTGAGGTGACTTCGATTACACTGTACTATCAGCTGTAAGCAGATCTCCATGTATTTGCTTTGCCCTAAATTACATGGGAAAAAAATTAAACTTGCATTTTTAAGTTTTGTTTTAATGTTTCGTTTAGGTATAAGTACCTGGAATTGACTGATTAGCATTCTTTTTTGCAGTATTTAGAGGCACACCTGAAATTTCTGGCATTTTTCTTGCAAGAAGCTACCCTGTATTTGGGTTGGAATCGTGCCAAGGAAATCTGGGAGTGTCTTGTGACTGGCCAGGATGTTTGTGAATTAGACAGAGAGGTAAGAAGATGCTATATGGACAGCACAAAACAGAAATATTTAAATGTTGCACACTTCTACATTTCACATTTTTTTGTGTCTCACTTTTTAAGTTTCTAAACACTTTCAACTTGCATGGGTTTAGGAACTATAGGCTAGAAACTGTAAGTACCAAAACCATAAGTGTATGAATTTCTTGAAAATTTTGATACCATTCTGGTTAAAATACCAAATTCAACCAAGTGAATAAAGATAAAGAATTCTAGGCATATGTTACTTTTTTATCCCCCACCCCCTGCCATGAAATTAATTTTAAGTTACCATTAGAAAACTTTGAGTTCCTTAAAATGATATTGTACCCCAGAAAAATCTGCCTGGACAGATTTTTGAAACTATAACAAACAACAAAAGCAGATTAAATAAGGAACAAAATACTTTGATGTTTGCCAACAATGAATCTCAGTTTCCTCTTCTCATTTTATAGAATAATATTAACTACTTCTTAAGATTGCTAAAAGGACTAAGTGTGACAGTGCCTAACATGTTAAGCAAGGCTTAATAAACGTTTATGGGGAAACCCAGATGTAAAATTCAGTGAAAAGTATGAGTGTATATTTTGATTATGTTAGTAATTGCTTCACTAATTTCCAAGTTCTCTACATTGCAGCTTTGAGTGGCACTTTGACAGTTATGTAAAGTTTTTTGAATCATTAAGAATAATGTCTGTTTACTTTCCCGTTGCAGAAAGTGTGTTGGTTAGTTACTGGGCATTATCTGTCTTAATCCACAGATGTGCTTTGAGTGGTTTACGAAAGGGCAGCATGATCTCGAGAGTGACGTTCAGCAGCAGCTCTTCAAGGAGAAAATTCTGAAACTGGAGTCCTATGAAATCACTATGAATGGTAGGAAATTACTTCAGATTATTGGTTTTAGTTCTTTAGAGTAAGATTTTTTTTTCTTCCCTTTCTCCTAAGTCTACTTCACAGAAGCAACTAACTAGTTTGGCATACCTTCTAGAATTTTCCTTGTGCATATGAAGACATATTTAGATAGATGAAAATAAATTCAGTTTTACAGAGCTAGTATTTTAGGATTACATTTTAAATTATATGATACGATAGACCAAATTGTCAAGTTGTTTTTTGAAATTCCTTATTGCAAAAGGATTCATTAAGGTAAAAACCTACCTCCTTTTATTTTATTTGTTTCTTTTGTTTTCACTTTTTAAAAGTGTGTAATCAGTGGCTTTAAGGTATTCACAAAGTTGTGTGACCTTCACTACTTTATAATCCCTGAGCATTCTCATCTCCCTATAAAAGAATTCTACTGGGTACTCTCTAGAAGCCTAGAAGCCTTTCCATTTCCTGCCCTTGCCCCATTCTCTAATCTCTTTACTTTCTTTCTAGATTAGCCTAATCTGGACATTTAAAATGGAATCATGCTACATGTGACCTTTTGTATCTGGCTTCTTTCATTATGTGAAACCCTAATGTCTTTAAAGTCACCTGTGTAGTAGCATGTATCAATACTTCATTCCATTTTGTGACTATATATTTCACTGTGACATACCATATTTTGTTTATCCATTTACCAGTTGATGGACCGTTTTTTGTTACTACACTACTTTGGGCTGTTATCATTAATGCTGCTATAAACAGTCATGTTCAAGTTTTTGTGTTTTCATTTCTCTTGGGTATATGTAGGAGTCAAATTGCTTTGATATCTGATTAACCTTTGAGGAACTGCCAGACCATTTTACAAAGTAGCAGTACTGTTTTATAATCCTACCAGTTGAAGGGTCCCGTTTTTCCACATCTCACCCGTAATTATTACTATCTGCTTTTGTTTTTCTTTTTTTTTTTTTTTAAGGCATTCTGGTGGGGGAGAAGTGGTATTCTTTAAGTTTTAATTTTCTCTGATGACTTATGATGTTGAGCAACTATTCATATTTGTTTATTGCCAATTTCTATAAGTTCTCTGTAGAAATGTCTATTCAAATCTCTTTTCTTCCTTTCTTTTCTTTTTTTCTTTTTTTTTTTTTTTCCTCCTTCTCCACTCTTATGGTACTAGGGATAGAATCCAGGACTTCATGCATGCTTGGCAAGCACTCTGTCGCTGAGCTACTTTCCCAGCCGTTTTTATTTTATTTTGAGACAGAGTCGCTAAGTCGCTGAGGCTGGCCTCGAACTTGCAACCCTCCTCCTAAGCTTCCTGAGTAGGTGGTACTACAAGTATATGCCACTGTGCCCAGCCTTACCCTTTTTAATTTGGTTATTTGTCTTTTTATTGTTGAGTTTTAAAATTTCTTTATATGCTCTGGATACTGCTTCCTTATCAGATATATAATTTGCAAATATTTCCTCTTATTTGGATTGTTTTCTTGATAGGATCCTTTGAAGCACAAAAGATTTTCATTTTGATTAAGTCCAGCTTACATATATAGTATTTGCTTATGTATATAGTATTTAAGAGCTTGTGCTTTTTCTTAAAAATTTATTTATTTTTTTATTTACTTCCTTACTTACTTTTGAGATGGGGTCTTGGTATGTTGCCTAGCTGGTCTCAAACTCCTAAGCTCAAGCAACCCTTCAGCCATTGTGCCCCACTGCTTGTGCTTTTGATGCCATATCTAAGAAATCATTGCCAAGAATTTTGTGGTTTTAGTTCCTAATCTACCTGTGTTAACTCAGATGGCATGACTTTATCTGGCATTCTGTAATTTCAGGATTTAATTTATTTAAGACTTTTTTTGAAAATGTGAATCTCTGTGATCATCGATTAAAAAGACAAGGCGCTCAACTGGTAAGTAAATTATTCTCAAATCTAGATCATTTGGATTATCTACTACAATTTAATATTCAGCAAAAAATGTTTTTGCTTGTTTTTTTTGGTACTGAGGGATTGAACCCAGGGCCTTGTAATACTATTCAAGTACACTATCTGAGCAACATTCTCAGCCCTTTTTATTTTTCTTTTAAGATAAGGTCTTATTAAGTTATTAAGGCTGGCCTCAAAAAGAAAGTCCTTGATTGCTGACTTGTGCATTGATGGCAAGACCTCTCTTCAGGAGTGCTAGAGGCTCCCTGTCCAGTACTGCTGCACCTCACTGGGGGGTCACTACTCAATTCCCACATCCCTGTCGTGGTTTCTTGCTGATCTGGGGGCAGCTATGCCCTGCTGTGGCTAAGTGAACATGGATAAGAGAATAGTTCCATCTTGGTATCTCAATGGCAGGGATTGGGTGAAAAATTTAGGCATATACAAGAAAGCAGGAATATGGGGTTCTATAAAATGTATACAGCTTATGTTTATTTCCGTGTGTCACTGAACAAAGAAAGGCAAGAACTAGTCCTTTGTCTAAGTCCCTCTCATTCAGGTCCTAACTTCCTGGGGTGATAGGAATATTGACAAATTTTGTTAGTCTTAGATTCTGCTATATCTAACTGAGCTTTGAGAAGACCAGATCTAGCCCCAAGAATTGGTAACCACTTCTAGCTTGACTCTATTTCCTTTTGAAGAAAAGCTTATGAAGATGATACCCATCTCACTCCTGTGCTAGAAGAATGTCAGGAAGAAAGTCTTCATGCCATCCTGGTTCCCATGGTTGTTGCCTAGTGCTTCTATGGTTGATGGTTTTTCTGTTTTAATGTTCCACATTGTATGATCGTGTTTTCCTACATAGCTGGCTTTTTTGCAGCCTTAATTCATATTGAATTGAAGAGGTGAAGACTCATTATATAATAGAAAGTATTTGTAATTTTGTGATACTGGTATGCTAAATATTTTGATTTTTTTTTTTTTCTTTTGAACAGTATGTAGAAAAGCTGGAATTGATAGGAATGGATTTCATCTGGAAAATAGCTATGGAATCACCTGATGAAGAAATTGCTAATGAAGCTATTCAGTTAATCATAAACTATAGTTACATTAATCTAAATCCTAGGTTAAAAAAGGTAAGTATTTAAGGTAAGAAGCTCCTTATACACTAAAAAGGCAGAAAATTATGTATTTTTTTTCCTGAGAAGTTGGGATCTCTGGCTTCATCAGATAATTGGCTTATTTGTTTTGATATTTTGTCCTGAATAAGCTCAGTGCCACAGCCTAACCTTAATTTCTGTGTGCTTCTTTTAGGATTCAGTGTCTTTACATAAGAAATTTATTGCTGACTGCTACACAAGATTAGAAGTGAGTAATTTTACTTACGCTGTCTTTGAAATGAATTTCCCTTATTTAAATTTTATGATTTTAAATAATACCTAATACTGACATTTGTGGCTAGATCCTGTTGGTGAATTTGTTAACAGTACCAGTTATTGCATAGGAAACAGACATTTGCCATGATGCCCCCAGTACAGGAATATAGTTTATAGAGAATCTTTCCTTCTCCCTCCCACCACTTCTCTTCCCCACTCCACCTATGTTCAGAAAACAGGTGTATACATTCCATATTTCTAATATACTTTTTCCTCCTTTTTCTGTTTAGAAATTTTATATAAGCACTTACTTCCTTTCCTGTTCTTCTCCGTGTTTCATGTATTTATATAACAAGTGTTATTAAAGGCCACAGCAAGACACTCAGTAGTAGGTGGAAGTGGACATCTTTGTCGATTAGAAACCTGCTGGCACAGCAGCAAAGGCAAACCCCCCCCCCAAAGTATGATTTTGTATGTTGAAAGAGACATGAGTCCTTGAATCAATGATGGGTACGATGGAATGGATGCCTTACTAACCTAAGCCAGGGAAGCAACCATGCTGTTACCCATCCCCATGACGGGTAAAGAGGGTTATCGCATTCCACAACCTAAGACAGATCCTGGACGCTTTCAAATAAAATAAAAAGGGGGAATTGTTGGGGTGTAGCCTTCACCCCTATTTCAACAGCTGCCCTAGGGTGATCTTGTTACTATTTCCATAAGTTCCTTCAGGAAGGGCTGCTAGGTCCTGCTTTGTTATGCAA